>CAUYON010076577.1:0-13025 GCA_963573935.1 Arctocebus calabarensis
TATTTATCTTTTAAGGTATGATGAAATTCTTGTGTGTAGCAGATATCTGGCCTGAGTTTTTGTATACAGTCAGGCAACCTGTGCCTCTTTAGAGGACAATTTAAACCATTCACATTAATTGAAAACAATGATAAATCCTTAGAAAGTCCAGTGGACATTTTTAAACCTTTCATCACTGTGGAAGTTGAAATTTGATAAAAAGTTTCTGGGTGAGTTTACTTTTGTGGTGGAGGATTATGCTGGTCATTGTGGAGGATACGTCTGAGAATATCCCGGAGAGCTGGTTTAGTTTTACCAAATTTCTTCAACATGTGGATGTCATTAAAGTATTTAATTTCTCCATCTTAAATAAAACTAAGTTTAGCAGGGTACAGGATCCTGGGTTGAAATTTCTTTTGTTTTAGGAGGTTAAAAGTCGATGACCATTCTCTTCTAGCTTGAAAGATTTGGTCAGGGAGATCTGCAGTTATTCTAATATTCTTCCTCTTGTAGGTAATGGATTTCTTATGTCTGGCTGCTTTCAGAATTTTCTCCTTCATATTAACTTTAGTGAAGTTAATGATGATGTGCCTCGGGATGTCTTATTTGGGTTGAGTCTGAAACTGTGTGCTATTTGAATTTCAGAATCTCTTGGCATATCTGGAAAGTTCTCTTTCATAATCTCATAAAGAAGAGACTCTGTGCCTTGTGATGCCACTTCATCGTTTTCAGGTATCCCTATAAGGCGAATATTGGTTTTCTTCAAGTTATCCCAGAGCTGTCTGAGAGAGTGATCCATTTTTGCCTTCCATTTCTCTTCCTCTTTGGAAGTTTGGGAGTGTTCGAAAGCTTTGTCTTTAATGTCAGACATTTTTTCTTCTGCTTGCTCCATTGTGTTACTGAGGGATTCTACTGTATTTCTCAGATCTTTGAGGGCTGCAACTTCTTGTCTCAATGTGTCAAAATCTTTGGTCATTTTGTCTTTAAATTCGTTCAGTTCTTGAGACATCTTTTGGGTCATCTTTTGGATTACTGCTTGAAATTCTAATTCCCTCTTTTTCTCCATTCTGCTGATCTTATTTGTTATCCAGACTCTGAATTCGATTTCTGACATCTCAGCCATTTGCTTATGCAAGGGATCTTGTGCTGTATCTACCTTCTTGTTCCTTGGGAGAGTTGATTATTCATGTTGCCAGAGTTTTTCTGTTGATTCTCTATCATGATTATTTTTCACTGTTGCCTATGACTGTACTCAGAGTTGGGGAGGTGTTTCTCCCAGATCAGACCCTGGTAGGATCACTCTGTTGTTGCTGGATCTTTGTAGGGAGTGACCCTGTGTAGTTACTCTAGGACTGCCCCACCCAGGGAGTTCTGGCTGTGGAAATTCTGGCTGCAGCTCTGGAATGTGGCACACCCAGATCAAGCAGCAGGGCATGGGATGGGGCACCTGTTGGCCTTTTGAAAGGGAGCCCATGCCTCCAGTAGTCTCTGGCTGGAAGGAGGGCTCTGGAAGGAGGACACAGGTTGCGCAGCCTCCTGAGTCCCTGGCCAGATGGGTAGGCCTGTCTGGAGGCAGAGGGTAGTGGAGGAGGCGGGTTGTGTGGCTCCCAGAGTTCCTGGCCTGGACAGTCAGGCAGAGGCCTGGTAGGTTGTTGGCAGGTTCCCTGGCCAATGTGGGTGACAGGCAGAGACCCAGTGCAGGGGTCCCAGCCCAGTCCCTGGCCATAGCAGAAGAGGTGGTGAGCCAAGGCACTCTAGAGTTCCTGGCTGCTGCAAGCAGAGGGCCGAGTCCCAGAGGGTGTGGATCAGAGCTGTGCACAGCACAGAGCACAGATCTGTGCCATGCAGGAGTCCTGGTGGAGTTCCTGGCCACTGCTGGTGGGCCAAGGCCTAACGGAGTGCCAATCGGGGCTGTGAGGGGGTCCTGGTGGAGTGGAATTCCTGGCCACTGTGGGCGGTAGGCAAGGATTGGAGTGGGTGGGGGTCTCAGTGGGGGGGCAGGCCGAGGCCAGGTGGGGCACAGATTGGCACTGGGTGGGGGTCCCTGCGGACTTCCTGGCCACTGCTGGCAGTGGGCCAAGGCACAGCAGGGTGCCAATTGGGCCATGCAGGAGTCGCAGTGGAGTTCCTGGGTTCAGGCCAAGGCCCGGAGGGGTGCCAATCGTGGTTGTGCGGGTGTCCCGGTGGAGTGGAGTTCCTGGCCGCTGTGGGCAGCAGGCCTGGGGCACGAATCAGAGTCGGGCATGGGCCTCTGCTGGCGGCACTGAAGCTGAGTGGGGCACAGATTGGTGCCAGGCAGGAGTCCCAGCGGATTTCCTGGCCTCTGGTCAATGCCTGGTGGGGGGGTCCCAGCAGAGGTTCTGGCTGCTGCCGGCAGCCGGCCTAGGCCTGGTGGAGTGCCAATAGGGGCCGTACAGGGGTCCCGGTGGTGCTCTAGCCATTGCAGGCAGCATGCTGAGGCCTGGTGGGGCACAGATCGGAGCTGCGCAGTGGTCCTGGCGGCATCGCTGGCCTGGGGACGGGTGGGGGCTCAGTGGGACCCTGGAGTCTCTTACCTGGTGGGCTGCCTGGTCTGGCAGATAGGGAGAGTGGGCGCTGCTCAAGTCCTCCTCCCTCAGTTTCGGCAGAGGTCAGGCTTCTGGTGCATCAGGTGAGGCGGAATGGTGTCCTGGAAGTTCAGATTGGTGGAAAACTTTAGTTCAGTTTTTCTGCCTGAAGCTTGGTTTCCTGAAGTTGCAGCTTGCCTCAGAGGTGACCTCTCAGGTGGGCTCCCTGTCTTGAGCTCAACTGGGCAGTTTCTGGAGGTTATCTTTCCTTTTGGACAGGAGCCTCTGTCAGAAGCTGCTTCCAGTCGGCCATCTTGCCCCTCCCCTGATCCAAAAGGCAAGAATCCTTGACAAAGATTCAGTTTCTTCAACAATTTAAACAATCACATTATTATATTTTACAAATGAGAGACATTTTATGAAATATAACATTGATACAGGATTTTATCACTCAGGGTAGACAGGGAACTCCCCTTTTTCAGGCTCAGGTGCACTCAGACATCAGACTCCCATCTCCGAAATGAATGTTTTTAGAAATGGTGGTGAGGTGCCCATAAGTGCCTTCTCAACCTTTAATGTTTCTCAAGTTCTGAGTCTCAGCACTATTTCTATAAAATGTAGCTGCTGTGTGCACCTTTGTTTCTATGGAGAACAAATTCTGAGTTCTTTTCCCTTCAGTGGAATTGAGAGACTAAAACAGTTCTAGCACCAATAGCTCATCTTTTTGTTATCTTGGATTATAGAGAGGAATCTCATGAGCCTTATGCTCTGTTAGTATTAAATGAGCAGAGATGGGCAGTTTACCTCCCAGGGGCAGAATTTAGCCTCCTCCCTCTCCAGGGCTTTTGGGATCTCTGTTTTCAAACCAGAAAGTGCTTTTTCTTAAACTTAATTCTCCAGTTAGGTCTACATTTAATTTTAGTAATTAATTCTATCTTTGGCAGGTGAAGTCCCACAATAAATTATAGTGCTCTAATCACAATTTCTATCTTATAAAGGTTTATGGGGGTAAAGTTAAAGTGGAAAAGGGCTAAGAATGCAGTTCAAGGGGAAACAGAATCAGAGAAGACATTGGTGATGATAATTTTCTTAAAACATTTTAGAACCTGTGGGTAATTTTTATTATCAGCTGAGAGGGCACACTATTTTTTCTGTATTCAGGCCTGTCTGGTATAAATGGAGAAGGGGCCCTTCAGTAGGGTCTCATGTATCTTCCAAAACTTTAGGGTCCAGCTGAACAACCTGAGCTTAGTACATAGCATAGTCTTAGTTTTTGTCTAGTCTCAGAGGAACAGAAATATTTAATTATAGTAGCAAATGCATGTGCATAAGAGACAATGAGGCTCTGTTAGGAATAAGCAATTGCCAGATGTATACAAGAGCCAGCCTGCTAAGTAATTATTTTCTCTTCTACTTTATTTAGTGTTTTCTTTTCCCTTCTACTTTATTTAGTGTTTTCTTTCAGAATTTTTCTGTTTCTATGTTTCGTTTATTTATGCATTTAATAATATTTACTGAGCATCTTCTATATAGTAAAAACTCATCAAAATACTTAAGAGGCTGGAAAACTATAGTCCATAGGCCAAATCCAGCTATTGCCTGTTTTTGTAAATAAAGTTTCATTGAAACTCAGTCATGCTCATGTGCTTACATATTATCCATGGCTCCTTTCATGCTGCAATGACAGAATCAGGTTGCAATAGAGACTATATGATCTGTAGAACTTACGTTCTCAATATGGAGAGACACTGGTCCATGACCTTAATGAATTAACATTTTTGAGAGGAGATGTGGTGGTACTGGAGAAAGAGCCTATAAACAAGTGAACAAATAAAATGCATTAATAAACGTTATAAAGCAAATAAAGCAGAGTGATACCTAGAGAATGAAGAGGTCATGGAGGAACTATTTGAGATTGTATGGTCAGGGAGGTCTTCCTGAGTGATGGGATGCATTTAAAGGGATCTGGTAAAAGTCTTTGGTGCTAGAGGAACAGCAATAGCCAAGACTTAATCTGGAATGAGTTTGGCATGGATAAAGTACAAAGAAAAGATCTGTTTATTTGTTTGAAGTGGAAGCAGTAAGCGTAATAGGTGATGATGTCAATCAGGCTGCCAGGACCGAATCAATGGGGCCTCGTAGGCTATGATTCAGTGTTTAGAAGATAAACAGGAGAGAGGCAAGGAGGCTGATTAGGAGAAATAGAAATGAGAGTGGAGGGTAGCAGTAGTGATGATAGAAGTGAGTTGATCTGGGTCATCTTTTCAAGTGATGGCCAGTGAGGATAATGGATTGGATATGGGATGTGAAGGAAAAAGAGGATAAAACATGACTCTTAAATTTTTGGATTGAATAACCAAGTGGAGGGTAATTATCTAAAGAAGATTGAGGGTAGAACGACTTTGGGAAGGAGATGTAGATGAAGAGTTCTTTGGGGAAATTAAGTTTTTGAGTTGCCTGTTAGACATTCAAGTGGAGATATCCAGTAAGCTGCTGGATGTATATTTTTATACTCAGGAGTGACATTAGAGTCAGAAATATGAATTTGAAGTTTGTGGTATATAGGCATTTTCTTAGACAGGGGACTGGGAAAGATCATTTAGGGAAATAGTATTGATAAAAAAGAGGAGAGGGTTACCAGCTAGGTATATGTGGCAAAGATAATCTCACAGAATGAGAAAAGTTCTAATTCTTGGCACCTTACTAGTCACTTGGCATTGGCCAGGCCATTTTACATCTTTGGTCCTTACTTCCTTGATTTGGAAAATCTCAAAAATATTTGACTTTTAGCCTCTGACTTGAGCAGTGGTGGGTGCTTATCAAATCATTTGTCATTTCTACTTGGAGGAATGAAGTTCCCTGACTCTATGTGTTCTCACTTATAACAGACATCCCAGATCACCTCCCAGCTTTGTGTATCAAGGAGCAAACATTTTGGGAATCCAATGTTTAGAAAATCTTGCCTTATTATAGATGGGGCTAGAATCACAGAGCACTTTTGGATGCTCCTTGCTTCCTGGTGACTTTCCTACCCTGTGCTGATAATGTTAGGCAACAGTGATGCTTGCTGTAAACAGTCATCTGAGTTGATGTGGAGAGCAGCCATATCTCTTAAGCAGAGGAGGAGCTGTCTACGGTCTCTAAAAAGCAAACTTTCAAGTTCCTGGGTCTGAGAATGGCTCGAGCATGCCAGGAAACTTAAGAATTCTCCAGTAACTACTGCCAGTATTTTTAAAGGGGCCCAGACACTATCATCATAAATCCAGTGGACCTCTGCTCTTCTTACATCATATTAAACTGGAGAAAAGGATATTACTATCCACATTGGCTAATCATTCATCTGAGCCAGTCTAGGTTAAGACTTTGTGACCAAGGATTACTATCCACATTGGCTAATCATTCATCTGAGCCAGTCTAGGTTGTGACTTTGTGACCATTTACAGAGTGACTTAGGCAAGCTGATTACCTTCTTTGGGCCTAATTTTCTCTCTGTGAAATGCACATAACACCAACTTCTTTGTGTGGTAAAAGGATTAATAGAGATCACCTTTGTGAAAGTGTCTGAATCAGTATTAGTTTCTTTTTCTCTTATAAAGTATACTCCTAAACTGTCCTTATCATACATACTGTGCCCTGAATGACTTCACGCAATGATGATAAAACTTAATAACAAGGACCAGCCCTGGAGAGAAGGTCCTAGAAGATGAAAGGGAATGCCACAGAAAGGGAAGATTCACCTGCAACATTGGGATGCTGATTCCTACACTCAACACAATATCCTGAGTTTACCAAATTTTCTATATGTGTGATGTACTAGTTTTACCATTAAAGCTCACATCCTCCTACCCTCTGAACAGACACTTAGTACATCAAATTTAAACAAACTCCTTTTCTTGTGCATTTCTTTTACAGTGTGAAGAGGTTGCAGTGTAAAGAAGCATCAGATTAATGAGGCCAGAGGGGTAGGACTAAGCCTCTAGCTTGGCTTCCAACCAAGGCTTGGGGCCACTTGGAGACCATCAGTGATGTGCTGAACTTCCCTATCTATAATGTACAATAAGAAGTGTCATCTTAAGACCACTACATTTGAGTTTACTCTTTAAAATGTTTATGATTCATAATTGAGATCGTCTTAAAATAAACGTTCTGATTTAGTAGATCTTGAGTAGGGTCTGCAATTCTTTATTTCTAACACATTTCACTGATATTGATATTACTGCTTCAGAAACCACATTTGAGGAGTAAAAGTCTGGATTTATTTTAGGCCTAAAATATTACGATTTTATGATAGATGACATAGGAGGCATATCTTTGTCACCATCTATCCATCCATCCACCCACCTATTCATTCATCCATATATCCACCCATCCATCCATCCATTAATTCATTAAATATTTGTCTAGTTCTCAGTATGGGTCAGGCTCTGTGCCAGACCCTAGCATTGTAGAGGTAAATATGGTCCACTTTCATTAAGTCTTACTCTAGTCAAGGAGACAGCCGCAGAAACAAACATTTTTCAAAATCACTCTGATCCATATTCTCAAAACAGCTATTTCTTTCATGTTCTTGAAATTCTTATGTATTTTATGATTAAGTTCCTTTTATTCACCCATACTGAGGCCACCTTAAAAGGTATGATGCAAGGCAGGAAGCTAATTGGTACATCTCTATGAAAAGAGAACTGGACTTAGAGCATCACAGAATTTATTTTGAGTCTCAGCTGTTTTATAGCCATGAGACCTTAGTCAAGATTCCTCAATTTTCTAATTTATAAAATGGGGGAGAATCAGACCAAGCTTGTTCAGCACATGGGATCTTTATGTAGCTTTAACGTATAATGGATGTGAAAGGTGTTTGAAAACTGCAAAATAATGCGCAAATGTAAAGAGATTTCAGCTTATCACATGTATATTCCTTATAGCAATATCTATAATGGTTAAAATGAATGGAAGTTACATAAATTCTAAAAAATGAAGTGCAGTAAGTTTGAGCCATATGATCAGTTCTAGTCAAGGGACTGGGAGCAACAATAACATTGTTAGTTCTAGGCTTTGACAGTTAAGAGCCAATATGTCCCTCCATCCCTCCCCACTGCTAGTGCAGAGACCCTAACAGCCACACATACCAGACTGTGTGAGGTACATGATGGAAGCAACCCAAGTCATCATTTGGAGGAGAACCACAGGATGGTACATGATAGAAGCAATCCAAGTCATCATTTGGAGGAGAACCACATAGAAAGAACATCCAACTCATTTACTTTTTTTGAGGATAAAAATTTTTATTGTGTTAATTTGTTGAAATTTTAGAGTTGCTTATCACAGCTGGACTATCCTAAGAATATATTTAACTGCTTCAGACTTTCCAAGCAAATATATAGTATTGCTGTTTGTATTTTTGGCTTAAATGCTTTCTTACTGTATATATTATACTACAACATATTATTTTTACTCAATAATACATTGAATATAAATTTCACACTGATTCATATAAATCTATCCCATTATTTTAGCAGGTATAAAATATTCCATGTTAGACTTATGGCTATTCCTATATTGATGGATAGTCTATCTTTCTCTCTCTCTTTTTTTTCTCTCTCATATAAATGGAAATAATTATACCTTGCCACATGTGTGGGTGATTTTTCAGAATATATACTGAGACATGGCCTTAGTGAATTATAAGGTATATGCCCTTCAAATGCTGGTATATATTAGTGGGTTGCCCTGTAAATTAACTATATGAATTTATACATCCAACAGCAGTTATATGAGAGTATTTGCTTCCCACAGCTTTATCTTACTTCTTGAGTAGAAATATCTGCAAATCACCATTTAATTTATCTATTGATGTATAACAAACCATCCCAAAATTCAGTGGCTTGAAACAACCACCATTCTATTAATGCTCTTGACTCTATAGCTTTATTGGACTCAGCTGGGAGGTTCACCTACTCCTGGTGATAGGTTGTGGGAAAAGTAAAATACAATGTAAGGCAGGGACTCCAGCTACAGCTACTTGGGAACTAGATTGGGGCTGGAATGTCTGAGGTGGCCCATTCACTTGTCTGCTATTGGTGCTATCTCCTCTGCTATCTCCTCCTTGTGGCTTGGACTTCTCACAGAAGAGCAGGTGGGCTCCCAGAGAGGAAATGGAAGCTGTCACTACTCTTAAGCATGGGATCCTGGATTCCCAGAACATCACTTTTTCCCACTTTTGCTCTGTATATTGGGTCAGAGCACTTGCAGGGCCAGCTCAAGTTCCAAGGGAGGGCAGTAGAACTCAGAAATGATTGGTAGCCATATCTGAAGATTACATGCAATTGTTGTATATTATAAAAAACAAAACAAAACAATTGTATCTTTGAGTTTGAATAAAGTTAACAAATGGTATTGGCAAAACTATGGATGTATGTATGTATGTATGTATGTATGTATCTATATATCTATATATCTATCTATCTATCTACCTACCTACCTACCTACCTATCTATTTTTTGAGACAGAGTCTCAATCAGTTGCCCTGGGGTTGAGTGCCCTGGCATCATAACTCGCAGCAACCTCAAACTCTTGAGCTCAAGTGATCTTCTTGCCTCAACATCCAAGTAGCTGGGACTACAGGCACCCACCATAATGCCTGGCCTTTTTTTAGAGACAAGAGTCTCATGCTTGTTCAGGCTGATCTCAAACTCCTGAGCTCAAGCAATTCACCCACCTTGGCCTCCTAGAGTGCAAATTACAGGCATGAGCCACTGTGCCCGCCCCAGCAAAACTTCTAATAAACAAGTGGAGCTTGAAGTGTTTGATTCTTTCTTATTAAGTGGATGCTCTATGCAATCAGGTTGGAGAAATATGAAGTTCTGCTAGACATTTTACCAGCCTGAAGGTCAGTCTTCTTACCAGTGGTTACCTAAGTCAAGTTGTGAACAGGGTGTAATTTCTTCCAATTCTAATTCCTTCTAAATATAACATAACTGTAACATAACATGAAGAATCAGATACAGGCTTGTTTCCAGCCATCTATCATGTATTTGGCAGCCTCAAGGTTAGATGTGATGAGGAGTCTTCAAAATAAATATTTTAGAAGTGTGCAAGGACTGTATCATTCAAAGTGACAGTCTAGACTAGGGGCTGAGGCAAAAGGATTGCTTCAGCCCAGGAGTTTGAGAAAAGCCTGGGCAACAGTGAAACCCAGGTCATCGTTCATTAATAAATCTCTTGCTCTAGAGACGTGGTAGGAGGTGGGGCAAATGATGGGGCTGGAGGCAAGTCCAACAGACATCACAAATATTTCAGGCAGATTTGGAAGGCTTACTTGATTTGTGGCTTTGATATACCTACACCATTGCAGTGTGGCCCCTGTAAGGGTGGGAAGAGATAGAAACCAGAGCCATTTTGGGTTAAAGTGGAAGAGGGAGATTTTTGTCATTTCCACCTGCTCATGTCTCCTAGGCAAGTACCTTTCTTTCTGCTTCTTTTGGAGATGAAGTCTATGAAAATATTCATGATCTTGGTTGATATTTTAAACTTTCTGAGGAAAGGCCATTAAACACTGAAAAACCTAAATGTTGGGACACTGAGTTATAAATACAAAGCTTTATTGAGGAGTAACACGTTGGAAGGAGGAGGGAGTAGGATTGGGCAGGTAGAGTCTAGACTGTGATGCTGAGCTAGCAAAGCCTTTGCCAGACAGATTTGGAGGGATAATACCCACTGCAAGAGTCCTGTATTTGGGTAGAAATGGTTGGTTCTTATGCCACATGTTTTTTGTAGTCACTGGCTAGGGGCTCTCCCAAGAGTAGTATGTCCTTGATTTGAAAGTGGAGGAAGACCACAAGGGTGCTTTTAGCCAGATGTTGTCACCTAGCCACATTCCTTCCAGCTGGGCAGTGAACTCTTTCTTCATGTCTGTCACATAACTCATGTTTCTTCTATTTTTAAAAACAACTTTTTAAAAAGATCCATTGCAAAAGCAAGATGTTCTCCATTGTTGATTTTATCCACAGATGCTTCTTAGTTGCAAGTGTTTGAGAATAAGCTGAACTTACTTAGGAGAAAAGGGGAGTGTATTGCTCAAGTCTTTAAACAATAGGAAAGCCAGAAATGACTGAACCCAGAAACTCAGATGCTCTCGAGATGCTGCCTCTGGTCCCTACTTCTCTTAGTGTGGTAGGAAGTTCTAGAAATGATAACCATCCTCTACTCAACTCTGTCAACAGAGAAGAAGAAAAATTGCCCTACCTCTATTTGGTTTTACCGTTTAAAGTCTTAAGAAAGGATTCTATGATTCTGCTGTTTCTGGGTTGATCATTGAAGCCAAGGAGGCAAGGTAGAAACTCCTATTTAAGCTATATGGTCCAAAGCAGCAATTCCCTAGGAGTAGGGCAGAAAGTACAAATAGATGCCTACCTAATCTTCCTTTTCTTTCTCCTAGTCCTGCCTTCATTTTCTAATTAATTGCAACATCAAATAAATTTTTATTGACATTGATCAGTTTAAAGGTGAATATACATTCAATTTTAATCAGGTTCTTTGAAGAACTTTCAGGCCACTTGAGGCTTTACAACTTAAGAGCAGTGTTTCTCAGCCTTTTAAAGTTGATGCTCCCTTTGAAAGAAAATGAAGAATATTAAAATGTCATTCTTCTCATAGATACAGACATTTGTACCTCACTCATTTTTTTGGAGAATTGCTACCAACTAAGAATATCTTGTTCAGTTTTATTTTTCTATGTTTTGCATTACTTAACCATTATAGGAAACTGAATAACTCAAAGATTCAGTAGCTGCAAGGAATAAACATCTTTTGTTTACAAGTCTTTGAGCTGGCTGAGTCTTCTAGTCTCAGCTGAACTCACATAGGCAGCTGTGCTCAGCTGTGGGATGGTGGCCACTCAGTTGATCAAGCCTGGGTTGGCTCACACATTTGGGTATAGGCTGGCTGTAGGCTATTCCAGTGGCCTCACTTTACACGCTGAGGTTTGCTCCATGTGGTCTTTTGTTCTCCAACCATTAGCCAAAGCTTGTTCATAAGGCAGTGACATGGTTTCAAGAAAATGAGCAGAAGTGCTCAAAGCCACTTGAAACCTAGACTAGGAACTGGAAGCACATCAAATCCAACCCAGATTCAAGGGGTGAGAAAATAAACTCCACTTCTTGATGGGAGAAACTGAAAAGTCACACTGCAAAAGATGAGGCTATAGGAAAACAAAGGGTTGTGACCCCTTTTATAAAAGATTTACCCTAGTTTTTAGAAATAACATTTTTTTTTAAAAATGGTCTTCATCAAAAGATTAAAAATTTTTTGAACCATACCTGCTTCTTCCCTATATTTATAAGTGGGACATCTTCTACCATCCTCCTACACTTTGTATGCCATGCACTTGTATAGCCCAGTGAGAACCACTGCTTTGAAGAGGGGGCTTAGAACTTGGAGAGAATTCAAAGACTGATTTTCCATTTGACCAAAAAAACAAACAAACAAACAAGAAAAACAAAAAAAAACCCACAGGGGCTATGAACACAGTGTATATAAGGAGTATGGTTTAAGAAATAAATGAAAGAAAGAGGAAAAAAAAACCAGGAGAAGTAAAGTACTTCTGTAAAAAGGAGTGGGATTGGATGACTCTTAAAATACTATCAAGATAGCATATATTGAGCTTGAAATTTATAGTCTTTACAATTCACTCTGCATTTTTCTTTTTCATGCAAATTCACCCAAAATCATAGAAAGGGTCAGGCAGCAAGAGTAATAGGTCTAAAATAGACTATTAAAGTATAAAATAGAAAATATTAGCATGGAGTCAGAGTAAGAAAGAAAGGTAACATTTTCTGAGTTCCTCTGATACACCCAGTTCTGAACTCTGTATCTTACATTGTATTTTACTTTACCCACAACCGATGTACCAGGTAGTATCATCCCCATTTTACAAATGAAAAATTGGAAACTCTTCCAATTCTTGAAGAGAAACTGGGGTGAGAAAAACCCCAGGAGGTGGGGTGAGAAAAACCACTCATGATTTTATGGTTCCTGGCTTCAGCCTCTTGTAATACCTACCTGTGCTTCATCTGATCAAGTTCACAGACACTGTGCTTAATACATTTTAGTTTTTTTTAAATTAAATCATAGCTGTGTACATTAATGCAAGTGTGGGGTACAATGTGCTGGTTTTATATACAATTTGAAATATTTTCATCAAACAGATTAACATAGCCTTCACTGCATTTTCTTAGTTATTGTGTTAAGACATTTATATTCTACATTTAGTAAGTTTCATCTGTACCCTTCTAAGATGCACTGTAGGTTGGTCCCACAATTTACCCTCCCTCCACCCATCCTCCTCCCTCCCCTCCCCTCCCTCTCCCCCATCCCATATTCTTGGCCTATAATTGGATTATAGCTTTCGTATGAAAGTTGTAACTTGGTTTCATAATAGGGCTGAGTACATTGGATACTTTTTCTTCCATTCTTGAGATACTTTGCTAAGAAGAATATGTTCCA
>CAUYON010076578.1:0-41736 GCA_963573935.1 Arctocebus calabarensis
TGTCTTTATATAGTGATCAAGGAAATGCCATGAAGGATATCTGTAACAGTATGATCAAAATATTTCTGAATGTATATGAATCGTGCCCTGTGATTGCACAAATGTACATAATTATGATTCAATAAAATTATTAAAAAAAAAAAAAAAGAACACAACTATAGCCCAGGATGAAGGAGACAAATGGAGTGGGCAGGGAGGGGAGGGGAGAGGTTGACAGAGGGAGGGTAAAAGGTGGGACCACACCTATGGAGCATATGACAAGGGCACAAGTCAAATCTGTCAAGTGTAGAACATAGATGTTTTGGTTCAATAATCAAGTAAAAGAGGTAAAAGCTATGTTGATTGGTTTTGTCTAACCATGTCAGATTGTATATAAAACAAATGAGCATATTGTACCCTACATATGCACGAATGTATTCATGATCTATATATATTTGATTTAATAAAAAAAGAATAAAAATAGACACATTTTAGTTCTCAGAGATGTTAGTGTGATATTAGGAAGGTGTATTTGGTCTTGTGATTTTTTTCCTACCAATTAAAAAATATTTATTTTATGACCAACATTTCACCTGCATTAGTTTGAGGTTTTACTCACAGGCAGTGTAGGCAGGTGAGATGACTTTTCCAGAAGTTGTGGGTTCTGTGATTTCTTTTTTCTTTTCTTTTTTGGGGGGGAGGCAGGTAGAGTCTCACTCTATTGCCCAGGCTAGAGTGCTCACAGCAACATCACACTCCTGAGTTCAAGTGATTCTTCTGCCTTAGCCTCCCAAGTAATGAGGACTATAGTTGTGCCCACACCCCCATGATTCCCAGGTCATTTTTCTATTTGAGTAGAGAGGAGAGGAGGTCTCACTGTTGCTTACTCTATCTTGAGCTCCTGACCTCAGGTGATCCACCCACTTGGACCTCCCAGAGTGCTAAGACTGCAGGTGTGAGCAGTGAGGTTATGTGATCTTCCATTACACGATACTCAGCAGGGCCTCTCATTGCTGGTAGGTAATTGAAGACACTTTGAATATCACCTCAACATTGTATTAAAACAATTATAATACACTGAAGGCTACACAAAAGTAGAGATTTGAATACAATGGATACTAACAGGAGTAGTAAAAGGGTGGATAACGGGACGTGGAGTGTGAATGTTTGTTTGAAGAACTTAGATCACTCAACCGAGAAGGAACCATGGCAGACAAACAGTCGAAAGCTCTGAACTTGAAATTAGCAGAGTCATCCTCACCCTAATCATCCTTACCGCTGTGATCAATGTCATCATCATTATGCCTCAAGAATTTTAATTAAAATCTTCACACTTAGCCTGCACTACAAGTGATTTCTGGTTTTATGTTCTTTGGCTGGATTCTGAAAAATTTTTAGCCTTCTTATGAAACAACCTGATTACAATTTGGTATTGTATGTGTGTTAGAAAAAAATTTAGGCACTGAGGCTCTCCAATATTTAAATCGGAGTTCACTTATCTTGGGACATCTGTTCGACTTCCATGATATTATTTATTTTACATTTGTAATAGGAGGTAGTAATATTCTGCTCATGTGATCACTGAGAAGATGAAATAAAATATACATTTGGCATAGAGCATGGCAGTGAATATGTTTTGGTTACCTTTTCCTCTCTTATCCAATATAGTTTAGGGCACATTACAACTGCATATGAGTAAAGGATTCACGAAGTGGGGGCTGTAGGTGGATGGACAAACTAATAAGATGTTTAATTTATAACAATTTTATTGTGTAATTTAAAATATCAACTAATGTTCTAGGAGAAATATTCAGTGTCTTTCCCAATTGGATTTCCTCAAGGAACAGCATGGTTTTTTAATAGAAGGTGCTATACGGAAAACATCATTACTGGAAGACTGCTTTAGCTTGTCTATTTCAGTGCACTCATTTTATAAATTGGAGAAAGGAGAGTCAAAAATACACCTTTTCAACCAAATAGACTTTTTTGAGCTTAAAATGAAACAATGAAAATGATTGCACCAGTGTATCAGGCACTATTTGGAATTATTTTAGGCAAACTAGAATGACTTATCAGCCTACAAATGACCCATGACTTGTAATGGTCCCAGGAAATGATCTTACTTTACTCTTTTTTTCTAAGCACACTAGTCTCTTTTAATACTTCTCTTTGTATTGTGTTACTGATCACTTATTACTTAAAGAATCATTAGAAATATTCAGAGCTTCCTATAAGACTAGTCTGAAACTAAACCTTAGCTTCCTTCTCTGGCTCTATTCAGCTTCCTTTACTTTTTCCTGTTTGAGAGCTCTTCCTCAGTAACAAAGAATTTTTGTGAGAATCCCATGTCAGGCTTTGCTTCTAAGATAATTCATTTAGGCCACAGGGTTTAGCAATGATGGCAAGGGTCAGAATATTTGAGAAATAGGAAAAATACGGGGATGATATCATTGGAGTTTGAGGTAGCAGTCAAGAATATGGGGTTTTCACAGCTCCGTTTTCTTGACTGCTACCTCAAACTCCAATGATAAAAGGGGTGGCCTCATAGTATTGGTTTGACTCAAGATCTAGCGAAGTCCTAATATTGTAAACATCCTTTTAAAGGCAAGGGCACAATTCATGAGTGTAAGTTCTCTGGGAAAAACGAAGCCTTATGTTGTGGGTTGATTTGTCTCCCATCAAAAAATCTGGTTAAGTCCTACATCTGTGAACTTGAGCTTGACCTTATTGAGAAATAGGGAGTAGCTGTATCCTAACTCCAACATGACAGGTATTTATTTATAAGAAGAGACAGATATGCAGAAGGAAATGATGAGAATACATATAGGGAAGGTCCTAAGGTGAAGGCAAAGGGAGAGATTTTGGCATACATTGACAAGACTACAGGACGCCGGGGATAGAGAGCAACCACCGTTAGCTGGAAGGGGCACAGCACAGAGTCCCCTGCTGAGGCCCCAGGACAAAACCAATATTACCAATGCCTTGAGTTTGGATTTTCAGCCTCTAAAAATGTGAAAGAATAAATTCCTATTGGTTTCACGTACCCAAGTTTATGAAAACTTGTTTTAGCAGCCCAAGGAAACCAATATATCTAAGTGTACAACAACAGTAAGTTAACATAAAATAAGCTTTTTTTCATAAATCTGGCAGCACCATATCTGTATCAAGTGTCCTTGGCAACTGTGTACCCTGTCTCTCCGAGCTAGAGGGAATCCAGAGAGAAGGAAGCAGTGGCCAAAGTAGACCTCATTTTTTCCTACCCCAAGTAGCACTTTCCTTCCATTAAGTTCTGTATCTTTGGCTAAATAAATCACAAACTTGTAGAGGATCTGTTTATTTCGTCTTTCCCATCATAACGCAACCCACCGGAAATACACTGACACTCTTGAAAATAATTCCAATTAATGAATAAAACATGATAAGCTGATAATTAGCTTTTGAAGGTGAAGTCTATAACAGGAGGTTAATTCAGTAATGTTCTAATTGTTTTCCCCAGCATCAGACCTCAGTTGACATTTGGTTTTAGCTTCAGCATAACAATTCCCAGGCTATGTTTAGAAAGGCTATGAACAATTTCCTAGGACCTGGCCAGAAATTATTCACAATGCCTGGATTACACACTTTGAAAAATGTGAAGTTGTATGTTATTCAAGATTCCAAATCTAGCTTTGGCATGGGCTCTTGGCTTAGAATTCTCCAGAAGAACTTATAAACAGCCCTGTTATTTTATTTCTTAGCAAAACAATATGAAATAAGCCTTTACTATGTGATAACCAGCAACCTCAAAACTATAGATGCTGGTATTAATGTCAATTGCCCAGGCATATGAAAAGGATAGACATGAAGTATGCTATGGATAATTCTATAATATATTTTGAATGCTGTTCCTAAATGTGGGGAGGAATGTGAGTTACAAAAGTTGATGAAATACTTTTGTATGCATTTTTTCCAACTGTCAATCTGACCGGTTATGTGTCTGTATTTAGGGGAGAATGGTAGTGGCCTTCAAAAAATTAAGACTATATTCAGCAAATGTTTAAAAATTATTCTAATTTTTCATTTCTATTTAACTTAAAGAAGAATAAAACACATAGGGGTTTATTTTCATATGAAATATGGTTGGTTCTTGGGAGACAATTAAAAATTTTAAAAAAAATCTATCCCTCTGGACAGATAGGCTATTAACTTCCAACAATCAAATTTTTGCCATTAGCAGAAGCCAAACTTTCCTGTAGTTAAACATAGCAAAAATAACATACTGTAATTTCTTTCTTGAATATAGTCACCCACAGCCTGAACCGGATCTTCTCTGGGTTTCAACTCTAAGAAATCTGACATACATTGAAGTCATTAATTTGTCACAGGTCACGTTCTGGAGAAAGAAACCCAGCTGAAGGTGATAGTTGCAAAATATTTTCCCTTACAGAGAACGCCTCCACCCTAAAAGTCAAAAGATGAACCTAGCAATAATGAATTGGGAGATGGATGGAGAGGGCTATGAGAACTAGCTGGCAGAAGAGTATGTGGTGGCTGAGAATCCCACATGATTACAGAGGCCCAGCCAAAAGCAAGGACTGGGGCCTCTCAGTACAGATTGTAGGAAGTTGTAAAACTTTGCTTTGTCCAAAGGATGCAGTCACAGTTCAAGTGTAGCTAATACTTGGCTTGTAGAAATTGAGTGCCAGAGCTCTCAGATTGTGATTGTTTTAAGTGAAATCAGAAATTCCTTTGTGATTATTTTTGTTTTAAGTGAAAGATTGTGATTGTTTTAAGGGAAGTCAGAAATTTTAAATTAAATAAAAAGATGTTTGAGAGCTAATTAAATTAAAAAGAGTTAGCCCTGTGGAAATATGGAATATTATTTTTCAGCCTCTTGTCTTCAGTGAAATTTTATTTCAGCAAATGTCAACCACAAGGTTGCAAAGTTATAAATACAATGACTGCTCTGCCTCACATTTGAAATGCACTAACAAGAAAGAAAGAACAATGGCACAGGAATCATTCAGAGCAGAATGAAAATAAAATATTTTACTTTTTTCCTTCAAACACATTTTCTTCTTCCTTTTTTTTTTTTTTCATTCACAGTGGTTCTGTGAATCACTCAAATCATACTTGGCACTTGAAGCAACTCTGTCATGTAGGTGTTTGCTGCGCTTCTCAGAACAGGAGGATGTGACAAACAAGCGGAGTAGGACACGTAGAATAAATACACCATCATTTGCTCTAATATTCCTCTTTCAAACTCAAACCAAGAAGAGACAAATGCTCACCATCATGTCTACATTGCCATATTGTCTATGGAAGAGAGGAAAATAAGCAACCGTCTTTATTTCATAAACTAAGTGAGACTAAGGACACAAATGTACCAGTTTCCTGAAACCACTGGCAATGGTACATTAACTAGGCAGTTTTACTATTATCAAAGAGAGAGGGTAATGGCTAACGATGTTTCTAGAGCTGTCGAGGGAACCAGGAAGCTTTCATCACATACAAATATCATTTGTGTTTGTTAATTAAAACTGAAAACAACTTTTTCAAGAAGTTCTAATAAAAATAAATGTTAATTTTTTTTTTTTTTTTTGTAGAGACAGAGCCTCACTTTATCGCCCTGGGTAGAGTGTAAATGTTAATTTTTTAACAGCTGGAAGTTTAGCTTAGTACAAGACCACAGACAAGTAAGATGTGCTATATTTTATAGTTCTGCATCTATAATATTGATAGCAGCTTCATTTTATACGGGGGAATTATTGTCATGTGGAGATTTTATATAGACGTAAAACAAAGACTTGCATGAAATAAGTGTATGAATTGCCCTGATTATTATCATTGCTATCTTTTTTTAATTTAGTATTTTACTGGGAATCAAGGTGCAGTTTTTTAGGTCTTTAAAATAAACAAAACGGTAACATGAATAATCAGTATTCAACTATCGTAATGAAAAAGAAAATAAAATCCCACCTGAGGTGTCCAAGCCCACCAGGGGATATCTACGACCTCTGAGGAAAGGTTATTGAGCGTGATTTGGCAAAATGTAAAGAGCA
Organism: Arctocebus calabarensis; assembly: GCA_963573935.1. Taxonomy (NCBI): domain Eukaryota; kingdom Metazoa; phylum Chordata; class Mammalia; order Primates; family Lorisidae; genus Arctocebus; species Arctocebus calabarensis. The sequence goes on from CAUYON010076578.1 coordinate 6,021, forward strand.
AAGTCATTTACAGAACACATGGGCTAATAAAGTCGCAGAAACTTGCATCCTGAGAGTTTTAGCTTTCGGTGTTCAAGACAAGCTTACAGATGTACAAATGAAAAAGGAACAAGCAAGTGCGACTCTCAAGCAACACCACTGTGGCCAATTAATGAATCAGACTCCCATAGCTGTGTGCCTGCTGATCATTGATAACCCAGCTTCTTCAATCCTCAGTTTTATTTCTTTTTATAAAATTAAGATAACCACATCTAATCTACTTCTCTCCAATATTTGTAGTAATGCTCTTTGAAATGAGGTACTCTTGTAAGGTAAAACCTACATTTTGCCAAGATGTTAATATTGGGCAAGGCCCTGATGATGTTTTCAAAGTCATAATATAAGCAGGAAAAAATTGCACATTTTCCTAAGTTATTTTTCATAGGACTACAAACATGCAAAATAAACCACAATCTGTTTTTTAAATTTCCTTACTCAATTTCGTCAATGTTACTTTCAAACTTTTCAAAAAAGAAGCTTGGTTTCCAACAAAGAAAAAATTACTACCTTCAATTTGAGGTCACTAAATGCATGTGGATTAATCTATTTTTAGATTTTGAACTAAATCGGCTCATGTTAGTAAAGACATCATCATCACGCAATGCTTTTGATAGAGTCTATTTGTAGTCTGATTATTACGAGTAACCAATTTAAGATTGCCAAACATTCAGTTTTTGTGAAAGATGAAGTTTTGGGGAATATTTTTTATCATACATTGGCTGATAATAAATTTCCTTAACTGACCACTCTTATGAGTTAATTCAAAATTAATTGATGACATTCAGGAAATGAAATTGAGACTGACAGAAGGTATCCACTAAAAAAATAAATTAAAAAAATAACTAATATATTTACTAAAATTAACTGCTATATTTACCAATATATTTTCCAACATATATACACGTTCTTCATAGATAGCTTTGAATAAGTATTAAAGAAAATCCTTTTTAGGACCAAAAGACTAGACAATAAATAGAGCTATATGTGATGCAACTTTGGCATCAGATCTGCATTTTAAACATATAAAAATATCAACACTATAAAAGCACATTGGATTTTAAAACAATGTTATTGAACTTGATAGAAACATGGCTTAGATTTTGGAAACAATTTGAGTGGCAAAAGACTGACTAAATTCAGTTTGGTTTTTCTTTTTTTTTTTTTTTTGTTTGTCTCTGCAATGGATTATTATTCCTATTTCTATCAGAAAAGAATCATCAAAAGATTAATTGAGCCAGCCTATCTCCTTATAGTAATTTGTAGTGAAGCTGGCACCTGCCCTCACTGTCTGGGATACTCCATGTTCTGCCCAGATCGCTTGGCCACGAGGCTTTCTTCAATATCCAACACTTTACATATTTTCTACAAATGCCATCAAGTGAAATTTTTTTTTGACTATTTGATGAAAGTGAAGCATTCCAGGATTTCAAGAACTTCATTTCTTTGCCATGTCTACTAATGCTAGCTCAAAGTCACCACAGACAGAAAGCATTTCATGAAGGATTGTTATCCAGGCTTAGGCCATCTCTAGCCCTAGTGGCCTAGGCTTTAATTCTGTAATAAGAAATTTTAAAGTATATTGACAAATGTCCAGTGATGCCCACACTGTTATTATTTTTTTTGATAAAATTCTATACACTTTCACTATAGCTTCAAAACTGCATAACAATATTGTTTCTTCATGGATTTAAGTTGGAGTGTATTATTGCTGAGGGACTTTTAAAAAGAATTGTTTAGCAAAAATGTGATCTGACAATCTGATAAAGGTTCTCTTTGCTAATTTCCTGTAGTCCTGCTTTATCATATCCTGTACACTACCTGGTCTGAAAAAGACTCGATAAGCATGCAAATTCTATATTTAAAGTCAGTGGCATGTATGAAATGATACAATTGCATTACCCAACTCAAACTGCTAAAATAATAATCTTGCTAGAGAGCATACTACCTTGATATTATATCTATTTATCAACTCTCCGGTGCCCTAGAATGATTAAGGTTCTCAAGTGTGAAATTAGGGTTTCCCTTCTTAAAAGAAAATCCAACTTAATAATTTCAAATAACATGATTTTACTATGGCTTTGATAAAGGTGACAAGTATAAAAGATATTGAGACTCGTATTTTAAAAAATGTATCTGTGTGTATAAGCATTTACCTTAGAACTGGTCACTATACAATTACTTATTTCTAACTATATTTCATTTCTCACAAATCATGTGAGACTCATTCTTTGGAAATTGCCATTAGAGATTATTTGTCAGTCATAAAAAAAGAACCCAACCTCATTCTTTACAGTCTTAGTACACTTGACCTAATGCTAAGTTATTCTACTTGATCTTACTTATTAATTTTGTCAGTTTCTTGATTCAACTCAACCATCTTGAAAGGCTGAGGAGTTTCTATCACTGAGGAGAGGGAAAAGAAGACCCTGAAAATGAAACTAAGTCTCAGTCTTTGGACACCTAAACATTGATGACCCAAATAGAGGGTGACCTCTGTGACCTTTCATGACCTGAATGGACTTCTAATCATACATGTAAGGTTTTTTCTGTGTTGAACCTGCCTTTCCTCACCTGGTAAACTATAAATCCATCTGGTAAGGTATAAATCCATTCCTGGAAGTGAAAACCCTGCAGGCCACATGAGGATGATATATCCACATATCCACCTTTCACTGGCAGCCCCAATGCCACTGTCAGAACTCATAGCAGGCAATGGAGACCTGTCGTATAAATGATCCATTTCACTTCTGATACCTGCCTCTCTACTCACTGAGGCACACCATACGGAGACTGGAAGGGATGCTTCACAAATAAACATTCCCGATTAACAAAAACCAAGAGCAATCGTTGGGCGAAACCTTCCTGACAGCATTCAGTTCAAATAATTTTTATAACAATGACAAGTGTGTGCATGACTGCTATACTTGGGTGTGGAAGAAATGTTCTTATAGGAAGAAATGATCTTACTAAGGTGGCCGTTTGCTGAATTACAAGCAAACTCAGGTCACAATTAGGTGTACCTTAGTTGGGGCCTCTTTCTACTGAAAAGAGGAAGCATGTGGAAATAAGGAGGATTGAAGTAAATTGTTCACGCTGTGGGCTTTCTATTGCTTTTTTGGGGGTTGCTTTGTTGCACGATTCATTACATTCTAGACTGGGAAAAGAGAGGCAGTGTTTCTTCCCTGTCTTTGGCATGAGTCTAATAACAAGTGGATAATAAGTGGTTTAGCAACTCCTCCAATTTAGTTGGTGGTATCTTCATACCTGCCAAATGACCTGCCCTGTGATGTGCACTCAGAACAGAGGGAATACAAAATTCTTTTCTAGATATACGTATGTGAGTAGCTGTATTGTTCACTCCAAGAAAGTAGCCTTATTCCTGAGAGGATGGGAGAAGTGGTCCTTTAGGGCTGATGTATTAAACCAGCTCAGTTTTTAATCACCCTGATCCATTTTACTGATGAAGAAATTAAGGGCAAGGCATTAGCTGACTAGTTCAAGTTCCTCTACTGGTCCGAGACCAAGTCAAGAAGAGTCTCTGATTTATTTCAGGCTCCTCATTCCTTTCCCCACCACATCATGGGGCTGTTTTGTGTACAAATATTAGCACAATATTGTTTACATTTATGTACAGAAAGGTCATTCTATACATCAATTCAAATTTAAGGAAAGAGCCCTCTCTACCACTTCAGATATCTTTTAAGCTTTGTGATCTTATTTCTTCAGAAATGTGTAAATATTACACAGGTACCGGGACAAAAGATGAATTTAAAATTTAATTGTAAGTAAATGAAAGTTCATGCCCATGTCTGTTATTTGTCAGTCTGTGCCTTAGAAACTTAAATGGGCACACCTACAATATATTTTGATTCTATTTTTTAAATTCTACTCTATCAGTTCTCAGCCCTTTGTTTCTTAATTTCCTGATCTTTTAATTCCCAAAATGAGTATACACACATTCATTGAAAAAGAGTGCCTTGGCAACAAAATATGTCGCACCTTAGCCGGGCGCTGTGGCTGGTGCCTGTAGTCCCAGCTACTCGAGAGGCTGAGGCCAGAGAATCGCCTAAGCCCAGGAGCTGGAGGTTGCTGTGAGCTGTGTGATGCCATGGCACTCTACCGAGGGCGATAAAGTGAGACTCTGTCTCTACAAAAAAAAAAAGAAAGAAATATATATATGTATATATGTATGTCTCACTTTTCTAAAAACTAGATTATATCTCTGATGATAATGGCAGTGCCCAGTAGTACCTAAAGATAGGGATCCTTTCAAATGAAGGAGCTGTGATATAAATTGCCGTAAGCCATGCAGTTTACTTATGTAGATAAAACTCTTCAAAGTGTAGGAGCAGTGAGAGGAGCAATTTGTCACCTGTTTCTCAGAAGAGAAACACAGGACCTCCCCCAAGGACTGTTTCCCATTTGTCTGGATGATCTGGATGAGGTGCAACAATGCTTTTCCCAGACAGATGTGGCTCTTTCAATGCATTTATATTTGCTTCAAATCAATCAGAGATGTTTTCTCTATCACTGACTTTGCCAGGGGTGTGATGTATAGGGAAGGATATGTAACCATCAAGTCAGAACATGCTTTAGGATTTTCACAGCGCCCCATACTGGCCAATCTGACTTGTAGACTTTATTCATGAAAAAAAGTTCCCTAAGGGAAAAGACAACTTTATAGCAGCTTGAGTTATATCGGATGTTGATCTGGTGTTAATACACACGTAGAGTGAGGGGAAACAACTCACAGAGAATCCACTCTAAGCTCTATGATTAGGCTTCATCCTTTATTAGGTAGTGAGTAAAAGACAACTGATGCTTACAACTCCAATTTAAAAGACCAGTTAAACAAAAGTGGTTCCATAGCGCAGTGAGGCAAAGGGATCCAGGTATTAGTATTTCTGAGTTTTCTCATATGACTGATGGAGAAAATATGGCTGATTTATTTGTTCCCAGAAAATCATTGAAGTTAGTAATGCCTTGTGACTCAGGACTCTGTATCTCACAGACCCTAATTTCTAGTGAGATTGCATTAATTAACACTAAGTTCTCTGCAAGCTTTATCAGTTGTAAAGGTCGTTGGAGAGGGATTCGGGAAAACTATGAAAGATCAAAATATTCCACATAGAAAAAAGAAGCTAAAACTCAAAACATTTAGAAGCTTGCTACATGGAATAGAGACAGAGTCCACCTGACTGAACTAGCAGGGTCTGTAGGTGAAAAGAAAGGAAACACTTGCTGAAGCCAGGGAATAGAGATGTTGGTAAAACCAAAATAACCAGCAACTTTCAAGCCAAATTTGAATGTTAATCGCTATATTTAACTAGAGAAAGTTTGAGCTTCTTTTTACCAGAAGACTGATGAAATAGATTTTCTTCTCATTCTTTTTTTCTTGTCTTCCTTCTTCCTTCCTCTGTCTATTTTTTTTAACTTTTTGTTCTGGTTGTTTGTTTTAAAAAACATATATAAAATGAAATGGTTTAAAGATACATTTATGTGACAAATTTCTATAGCTAGATGGCAGAGAAGAACTCCAAAGATCATGTTTAATGTTGAGCACCAAGCACGCTATGGATGTTTCTTAAATATAAAATGACAAATGCTAAATACCTATCTCGCAAATTATTTCCTCTTGATTTGCCATACCTCTCCAAAGGTTACAACAGTTTGAGAGTAGTGTCAGGAAGTCCGAGCTCAGCCCTTCCTTAAATTTTTAAATAATAGTCTTTACAAAATCTTTTCAAAAATAGTTTTTTTTTCTCTAAACCTAAATCATGTAGGGTTGATTTTTATGTTTTGTCACTGTTCTAACTCTGAGTGTCATTTTTCTTATTAATGCAACACACTAGTTGCATCAAATTCCACCATATCGATAGGTATATGTTAGCTTTCTATGGGAAAAGCAAATAGCCTTTATCACAAATTAAAGGCACAGCTATTTTTATGCCATTTGTTACCAATTTAATGATAACATGTAACACTGGATGGTTATATAATTACTTTATATAGATTTTCTTTTTTATAAGTTATTCTTGTAATCTTTCTAACATATATACAATATACATATATATACACACAAATATATATGTATATATATACCCCTGATAAATCTTGTTTTAAAGGTAAAATATCAACTTCTTTCAGCCTATGGTAAATATCAAAGGCTGTATTTCACAACTCCACTGGAGGAATGATGGTTGAGTGGACCTTACCAGCTTTTTTTTACACTATATTGTTGGTGTGCAATGAACTCAGATTCATTTTTCTTGTTCCTAGCATTTAAATATATATTAATTTTTTATATCATGTCAGTAGGAAATCTGAAAAGAAAAAAAAAAACACTAAAACCTCCACAATAATAGATAATGCTTAATTCTACCATCATACTTAAAGCAGAAATCTTTGCCTAAGAGATAACCCTACTGATATGATATAAAGGGGCTATTGCACAGATGCAACATTCCCTGTTTTATTGGGTATGCACAAACATGAAAGATTCTTACTTTGCATTACCATGTTATGATTGTCCCTCATCCTTGAAAGAGAATAGTTGTACTGATTTCTTCTTAAATACCCATGATGCATGGATTTGTCTGTTTTCAGATAGTTTGTCTGTTTCCAGAAACACTTCCTCAGGGTAAGAAATTAGTATTTTGTAAGAAATAATGTTTATTCATGTCTCCCTGTGCTGTAAGCTTAGCCCTGTTTTCTCTCTAAGCTAAGATAGGGCAGGAAAAAGCAGATCAGGGACACCTACGTGACATCATTGGGTGTTTGCTTACTGGTATGAAATAGTTGTTCGTTCTACCTTTGCAATTCTTTAAAATCTAGTGGCATAGATTGAGACACAGCACTATTGTTTTACAAGACATCTACTGTATCTACTTTTGTTGGGATAAATACCCAGTGATTGCTGTCATAACAAGAGGACCAGCACGGGTACTACTATTCACAGTGTTGCTTTTGTTTTTTTGTGTTTTTCTTTTCTTTTCTTTTTTTTTTTTTTGTATTATTTTGACCTACTGAGTAAATTATTATATATACATTGGAACCAGTTAATGCCCTTAGACAATGTATAGTTGTTTCATAAAGCAGGAAAGACAACGCAGAGGGAAATAGGTGCCCAAAAGCACAGTCACAAAGGCTTCAGAAGTTCTAGATACCACGACAAGTCAATGTTGGTGATCACTTCTAAAACAATCAAGTTCAAGAGGAATGCTTTAAGGTGGAGAAAATACCACTCCCGCCCTCCCGCCCCTAATCCCCCTCCCCCTTTTAAATAATCTTTTCAATTCACTATCAAAAGTCCTGGCTCTTCAGATATACTTTAGACTATAAATAAACACTGCATAGTTCTCTTTTGTTTTTTTTTTTGTTTGTTTTTTGAAAAATTATTGCAGTACAATAGTTACTCCTATTTGGAATTCAGTAAGGAGCAAACAGCACAGGAGTGTGGGCGGTCCGAATGGGTCCGGGAGCCGGCCGCAGCAGTGCTGGCGGGAGTGCAGAAGTCTGGAACAGTGTGGCTGCGGGGGCAGTTCGGAGACTGAACGGGGAGCTCACGGCCACGGCCGCCGCAGCTGCCGCAGCTGCCAGCGGGTTGGGTAGAATTCGTGGAGCCAATGGCTTTGCAGGTTCTTTTGAGAATACTAATTTTACCTGTTAGGGAAAAATCAAACAAAGAGTAAAAGAACAAAGTTTTGGCATGTTTACTTTGAATCCAAAATGGTAGGAGTATTTTAAAATATAGCGGTAGACAGCTACAAAGAAAAACTCACACTTGTGAACTGTCAATAAAGATAATGGGAAGTGTAGAGCATTTTCCCTTATTTTCTCTACCTCCCCTTCCAACCTGTAAATGGCCAACCAGGGATGAAAAGTTCTCCCGGTTGAAAATTTTATTTTCGGAGAAAAGTGTCCATCTTGAGAAAAACTAGAAAATTGTTATGTTACCTTTTATATATACATTGACTATCACAAAGCAGATACTTTTAAAGAGTGATTTATTAATATGCTTTCAGTTGCTATTGACTATCTGCGTGGGTACACTCAGTAACACAGAGAATGCTCTTCCCACTTGTGGGAGGTATTATTTAAAACAAACAAAAATAGAAAAATTCTATTCTTAATACAGGAGTAATACAGGAATATTTTTTATCTCTCCCCAATTTTGGCATGTTCTTTATTCTTTGTGGAAATAGTAACCATGTTATAATTCTACTCTTCAAAGCTAGCTCATTATTCTGCTAGTGCATCAGTAAGATACCGGTTCTCAGGGAAAGAATGTATCCATTTCTAGAAATTGTAACATAGTAATAGTTAAAAAGGAGACTTAGATACTAATAGTAATAAAATTTTTACTGCTCTGTTTATTTAAGAACCATTTATAAGACTGTCAAAAGCTGCCTCTATAATGGCCAGAGATAGAACTCAAGGTTAGGAGTACCGCTGAAATCCCAGCTTTGCACAGAATCCTTTGCCTCCTAATAAGGTAAAAATTTGGTCTTTGCAGAAAAATAAAGTAACTTAATTTGAATAAAAATGAGTGATATGCTACTAAGTTAATTCGATCAACTTATATGGGGAATGTCATAATGCATGACTGAAGTTTTCCTTTAACTCTATTTTCATGTGTTAGCAGCACACGATGGCGAAGAGTTATTTTGAAGAAAGATTTCAAAGGGCACAATTCGGCACATATTAGATATGTATTGTCAGTTGTTCTTCACGTTTCACTGTGCCCTGAGATTCTCTGAAGAAAGCCATTGTCACTTCAGAAAAAGAAAAACTACATGTTCATCAATATCAACTGACAATATCAAGAGGTTTCATAGATTTCCTCTAAAGTCTTACCAAAAAAACAGGCAAAGACATTATACTAATATGCTCACTAATCTAAAAAGCATATTTGGAGCGATGGGGGAGGGCATTTCCTAGGATATATTTCTCCATGTCTTACATAATGTCCTTGGATGAATAATTTTAAAAGCATAAATTTTGAGACTGTGTTACTCAAAATCCAAAATTGTTGAGGGTATCAATAATATCAATGCTTTGCCTCTTTTTTTTTTTAAACAGAGTCTTACTTTGTTGCCCTCAGTAAAGTGCCATGGTGTCCCAGCTCATAGCAATCTCAAACTCTTGGGCTCAGCCTCCCAAGTAGCTGAGCCTACAAGTGCCTGCCACAACACCTGGTTATTTTTATAGACAATGTCCAGTTATTGCTCATGCTGGTCTTGAACCTGTGAACTCATATAATCCACCTGCTGTGGCCTTCCAGAATGCTAGGATTACAGGCTTGAGCTACCGTGCCTGGCCTAATGCTTTGTCTCTAAAGCATACTAAACAAGGAGATAACAGAACTTGTTTTTCACTGACGTTCTTTCCTAAAATTATCCACTTAAATCAAGAAAACCAGATTTTGGGGGGATGACTTTTGGGGGGAATTTGGCTTTCTCCCTTCCTGTAATAAACCTGTGCTGAACTCAAAAAGGTAAAATTCTGGCCTGTGGCAAATGGTGGCAGAATGTTGAAATAAATCGTGAACTTGGTACTTGGTAATTGCATTTAAGAATAGAGGCTGGACTCTTACATCAATTGTTTGTCATCTTAGACACATTCCATCTGGTAAAAGACCACCACCACCATCACCACCAACAAAAAAATCCAAGTTCAGCAGAGTGTGTGACATTGAACGCAGTATACTCTTTTGGGAAGCGTGACACTCACCCCCAGTGGATGTGCTGACTTCTGTAGTTTGTTGTAAGGACTATATTTGGGTTTCGGGGGCTTCCCAGCAGCTCTGTCTTTGTGCCTTCTACTGCTGATGTGCTATTAAAAGCGATTATAAATGACAGCTTTAAAAAGTCGTTCAAGAAAATTCTCTCACACATACTGCTTTAGCTTGAGAAGAGATTATTAATCATTTCATGCAAGTTTCTTAAAGACAGAAACAAAAGCATGTGCACTTTGTTCCTGAGATTCTGATGCCTTAAGGATGTATATTTTTAGGCTATCCATTTATCTATTTAACAAATAGAAGCATATTCTTTTTTCCCCAGTTTTTCCTATCACTGCACACACCTCCTTTTTAAGGAAAGCATTTACAAAGGAAAAAAAATTCTAAAGAAATTTTATGGGCAAATAAACAAAGATGCCCAGACAGGCATGAATTTATTTCCATGCTAATATTTATCTTCACATTTGTATAGCCAAATGTCAACCCCTAAAATTCCAAAGATAAATAACTCAGGTGCATAAAATCCACAATACATTGCATGAAAGTTGCAATTATACGTTGCCACGTTAAGGCAAACCCCTTATATTGAGTGTGTGTGCATACACACACATACATATGTACACACAATATAAGGGGTTGGCCTTACATTGGCAATGTACAATTGATCTCTTTGGACGGCTATTCATAGTAAAAATGAATGCAACATAATTAGTTATCCCTTTACAGGTGGCTGCGGGATTCAAAAATACAGCACAATACCATGTAATAGATTATGTAAAAGAAGAGCACAGTATAAAATCAGTTGTAGCATGTAAATATCAAAACAAGTAAATATGGAACATTGAAAGTTGACCTTTAAAGAAAATCAACACTTTAGAGTGGCAAACCTGGCAGAGAAAAGATCTGATACCCTTCTCCCACTCTTAGTAGTACAAAGTCACTGCCACCAGTTTTTGAAAAGTTCCTAGAGCCTTTGCATTTTAGTCTTCTCTCAAGCAATTAAAATAAACATAAATAAATAAAGATAGAAGATGGGTGGGTGAGTAGATGAATGGAGGGATAGTTGGATGGGTGGATGGATGAACAAATGGATGGGGTAGAAAGAGAAGTAAAAAGAAGCCTACACAGCCTCTTTACAAGGGTGTCCGCTATCTGCTGTCATTCTTAGAGTAAGTGCGGCCCACCTGTTTAAGTTGTGTTTCTGAGTTGACGTGCACATCGCAGATTTCACAGTGAAATGTTTTGTTCTGGAGGCCTGTGTTTCCTTTATTAACAGGTCCTTTGCCTTTCACTCCTGCCCTAGGAAAGGCTTTGATGGTGCCGCTTCCATTCCGGGCTTCTAGCATGGTTTTGTGCTTAGTACCTGCCAGAAATATGGAAAGAAATAAAGAGATAAAGGTGGGGCAAGGAAGGAGCGAACATTTTTTAGCTCGTATATACCTTCAAGAAGCAATACCATAACACAAGTTGATGCCTCACTTTGGTGCAATTCTACCAGGACTGGTTTGAAATATGCTTGTGACACAGTAGACTGTAACAATGTGCTCTCGTCACCTTATATAATGTTATTAGATTATCCGTTTTTTTCTAATGATCCACATCATAAACAAGCACCATCAACACTGTAGCTAAATGTGAGAGCCCTGAGGCAAAATTAAATGGGTGAGACTTCATTTCATTTCCTCTTGATGCTAATAAGACTTAAATGATAGCTGATGAGGAAGAGTGAGTTAGCTGCTAAAGGTATGGTTGGAGGTGATGAGTAATAAATGTAATCAGATTAAACATGGTGTGTTTACAGAAGTGGCACTAATTAAATACCCACTTTCTAAACAGAATACAAACAAGCTTTCTTGGCTTGTGTTTGAGGTCCATAGAGGAAGACGAAGGGTAAAAAGATCTTAAGGACATAAACCATTTGAGGGTAGGAAAGCCTATACTGACTGGTGATGTCATTTAAAATGTAAAGAATTGACCAAGATGATGAGGAAATAGTACAGATAAATGTGTCTTACAGTAAACCAGTTATATCTCGGGCTGTCACACGTAAGTAACATAGCTCTAACTAGGAACCATTAGCAACATTTGACTTGGAGATCACTATAGTTCATAATAACAGTGTTTTCTCAACGTTCTGCTTGAAATTTCCTTTTTCTTAAAGTTGACACGTAGTCTTTATTTATTCTTACACAGTCATGTGTTTTTGCTATGCAATTCTCTTTTGCAACCATTTTTGTTCTAGTGTTCTGATTTGTAAAGTATTTTTTTTTAATTGTAGAAGTAACTGTATTTATTAGATTGTTGGTCAGTTCTTCAAGGATACAAAAAAGGTTCTTAACTTCTGAGTTATGGGCCAACCTCCCAGAGCCATTGAATATTAAGGAGAAAAACATGTGGTTGGGAGGGCACCTGGGTCAGTGCAGATCACATCAGGTTAAATAAGAGACGATACATGAAACACATTTATAAGGTACATTTTTTCCTTTTTCAAAATGATGGTAACTTTACTAAGTTCAATATATAAAATGTACATTCTTCCAACTTAGATTACATATTTTGAATATCCACATTCTTATCCACAGTTATATATTTTGCCTTTCAAAAGATATATCTGATTCAAAGGAAACTATTCAAACTTTGAGTAGTTATATCTCAGCATATTAAACACTTTGAATATCCGCATTCTTAACTGCAACATTTTGAAAGGCTATATCTCAGCATATTAAAGAAAACAGAGAATCCTGCTGTAATATTGGAGGAACCGAAACAGGAGCCACAGAAGTGCTCCGTGGTGATGGCCTTGATGCCTCCCTGAGAGCTGATTTTGGTATCTCTCTCTCTCTTTTTTTTTTTTTGTAGAGACATCGTCTCACTTTATTGCCCTCAGTAGAGTGCTGTGGCATCACACAGCTCACAGCAACCTCCATCTCCTGGGCTTAGGTGATTCTCTTGCCTCAGCCTCCCGAGTAGCTGGGACTACAGGCGCCCGCCACAACACCCGGCTATTTTTTCTGTTTTGCAGTTCGGCCGAGGCTGAGTTTGAACCCGCCACCTTTGGCATATGGGACTGGCACCCTACTTGCTGAGCCACAGGTGCCACCCTTGGTATCTCTCTTGCAATAGAGTGAGCCCAAATGTCGTCTACATCATCTGAAGTCATTGTAAGTGGGAACAGGGCATAAAAATGTCCTAGGGAGCAAGCAATTAATATGTAGATGGTTGGGCAAAGTTCTTTATCTCAACAGAAAATTTTATTGAAATTTTTTCCCATGAAGATTCCTGAGTCTAACTAAGAAGCACTGGTCGGGTAGATTTGGTTGATTCATGCCCAAGAAGGCATCTTGACTTTCTTGAAGGACTCCAAGTTCACTTTTGGTTACTGTCTTCTGCAACTGAGGGTTGGGTTGGTGTTTTAGTGAAACCCAAATGGATCACGATATTGTTTTCAGCTATTCCACAATATTTAAGTAATTTATCTTAACTGGGAAGAGAGACAAAAAGCTAAGATAAGTGGCTTGCTTCAGCATTGAGTATCAGGTTTTGGAGAGGTAAAGGAAAATTGAATAGATCTGGCCCCCACAGTAAGGCATAGCTTCCCAGAATATCTCTGAAATGCTATGACCCATCTATATTATATCTCTAGAGGAAGAATAGAAATAGGACATATGTGAACATTTGAGAAATACCCATTCTCTTTGAAAATCAAAGGATGGTTAGCATTTTTATTTTCGTATAGTCTTTCCACGGGAGCTACACTGTGGAAGGAAGAGATAGGGAAATCAAATACACCCACCCATTCATACCTAATACACACATATACATGCATACGTGCGCAAACATACTCCTACACATATGTGGCAAGACTGGGGGAGAGAACTCAACTACTAGCTTTGATTCTGAGTTACTATTCATGAAACAGAGTTTTACTTATATACAGTAGAACCTCATGCACTTTAGTAACAGATTGCCAGTCATAATTAAGTAGTTATTAGATGGTTTTATAAGATCTTGAATAGGCAATAAGAGTGTCTGTATTTCCTGCTAGTACAGATACAACTCAGTACAATGTTCTCAATTTTAAGAAATGTACAGATACAACTCAGAACAATGTTCTCAATTTTAAGAAATGTCCAGATACAACTCAGTAAAATGTTCTCAATTTTAAGAAATTTTAAAATGTAGATTAATAATGTAAGCATAGTGATTATTAGAAAAATCCTATTTATTGAATCTTTAATAAAGAAGACACTTTGCTAAAAAGTTTCCCTGCTCACAGCTACCCTGTGTGTTAGATGCTAATATCATCTTCATTTTAGAAATAACAAACTAAGTTTCAGAAAAGTTACTTGCCTGTGGTCACAAAGTAAGGACTACCTGAAACCCTTGGGAGGTAGAAAGTAGATTTCCAGCTAAGTCCCTAGACATCCACTCAAGCCTTTCATAGCACCCTTAATTTGCTATTTTGTTAACAGAGTCTTTTTTAAACTTAGGTTTTAATTTGAGTCTTTGAAATTCTCCCCTGTCGCCCTCCCCCTTTCATTTCTCATAATGGTCATATTTGCTTAGCAGAGTTCCATGAATCGTGATACTTGGAAAGCCTGTAGCTCTGTGCTGGCTGGTGCTACCACCTCCGGTTTCACATCATGTAAACATCTTGCAAGGCTGTGCCTTCCTCTGTGATGGCTCAGCAGGGTTGTCACAAGTCTGCTTCTGCACTTTATTCCTCTTCCTCTTTGGAGAGAATCTGCAAAAAGCTACGTGGACTACTTTTCCCTTATCACTTAAAAAAAGCTGACACTCTGAATGACCTTCATTTGAAGCTTCACGACTTCTGAAAGGCGAAACCATACTCCAACCAGTTTAAATTCAGCCAGGCATAAGCCTCCAAGAAATCCTATATTTGTTTGCTTTTTGCTTATTTGTTTCTTTGGGGGGCACTATGGGACAAGATACATATTCCTCTTGTATCTGTAAAAATAATTGTAATATGGGAAGAAGGGGCCAGCCTTCCCTTTCATTCTCGATTACCTTATAACTTTATTTTTAGCTGAAACTTGACTTAGGTACTGGCTTAAAGAAAAGGTAGATAAGGAAGAGAAGTGGTAAATGACTTTAAAAAATGAATAAATAATTCATTAGGGACAATTCATTGGGTTACATGGAAAATAGAGAGACATTTTTTAAAAAGAAAGCAAAAAAATATAGCTCTGTCAACTAGAGGCATATCAGAATAATAATGGCTATCATGTATCAGTCTTTTATTTTCTATTTGTTTGTATGCATTTTCAAAGGTTGGGATAAGTTAGCTATAGGGTGTTTGCATAAAAATTCTTGTGGAATCACATATACTTTTAGAAATGCAAATGATCATTAATGATAGCACAGACTCACAATACACGCATATGATATATTTAACCACTTGTCTAATATTAGACATTTGCATTATTTCTCTTTGTTTTTCTCTATAATTAGGTTGCAATGAGCACCCTACTCATTATCACATATTTGATTGTTTCCTTAGGACAGATTTTTCATAAGTGGTATTACAGGGATAAAGATTATGACTATTTTTAAGTCTCTCATTGCAAACTGCCAAATTACTTTCTAAACATTACACAGAAAGTTTCAGAGGAATTTATTTTATAGTGAAAATTATTTTGGTTAGGTCTGCAAAATTTTTCACTCTATAAAAGAAATTTCAATATCTTCTCATTTAGTTTTCAAAAATGTCTATTAAATAAATAATATTTGAAAGCACTTGTGTACTTCTTAATAAACACATGCAATTTCCAGCAATAATTGAGTTACTTTTCACATACAAGTTCACAGATTCAGCTTATAGAGAGATTGGCAGGAAAAACATCAGCCTCCACACAAACAGCAAAGTATAAAAGTTTTTTGATGTGTTTATTTATGGTATTCAGTACAATGGCTTTGGAATACCAAACCCTATGTGTCTTAAGGAAGAAAAAATTCTCTTGAATCAATAAACCTGAAATATATAATTTTGCTAAAAACCTGAGTCCTCCTTTTAAGCCTCTAAACATCAAATTAACCTTTTATTACACTGACTTCCCATGAAGCATATATTTTTCATATTAATTTTATCTTAGAGAAGAAAACTTTAGCTTACTTTGTCAGCAAACATTAAGGCACCAAGAATAGCATCCAGGGTGTTCGGTGACCAAGTAATGCCCCCTATGAGTGAAACATTGTTATTTAGGTCAGTTCCCTGGTGGAAAGTCATTTGCAGATTCACCAGTTATGCATCTAAAGTCCAATTTGCAGAAGAGAAAGTAGAAAAGGGAAACAAGAAGTCTAAATCAGATGTAGAAATATCTTTGCTTTTAGCATCAGAAAAGTCCCCCGAGGGAAATTCTAGTGAGGATGGAAACACAAGCCAAATAACAGACCCTGTGACCAAAGACAGCCCAGGGTGGAGCTGTGCAGGCTGAGGACCCAGTGGCAGAACATGTCTCCTCAGCTGGGGAGACACATGCACGGAATCAGTATAGCAATCATCCTGAAATCCCAGCAAGGGAGGAGAAATGGCAGGTATCCAGAAAGCTGCTTTTATGATGCCCTGAATCTCTGACCACAGGGAACACTGAGGTTGTCCTATGCTAGTGTAGACAAGCACTGAGCAATCTTTGCATGCACTCATCTCTTCTTAACAACAAGGCTGCTAAGAACAAGGAAAGTGCCACTTTGCTTTTATACCCATTCCCCCAAGAGAGCACAGAGGTCCATGCATAACTGACATTGCACAATCAACAAATGGACAAATGAATCTCACTTCTCTGGTGTAAATGAGATATGATGCTATCTGATTTATAAAAGCCATGTGGGTTTTTTTTCTTCATTTTATGTAAACTGGATTCTTTTTTAAATTTGTTTTTTATTTCAGATTGATATGAAGGTACAAATGTGGTTTGTGTTACATTGTTTTCATTTGTAATGTAAAGTTCAAGTTGCAGTTGAGGTTTTAAATTGTTTTTTAATGAAAGTAACAGATGCTCTTGGTAAAAAGTTCAAAGAGCACAGAAGGATATAAAGTACACAGCAAAAGCCTACCCATATCTGGACTTCAAGCTCTAAACCTCCGGTAGTAACACATTTTCACATGTAAACTTGCATAAGTGGTCTAACTATCAATGACTTTATATGAAGCATGGGCAGGAAAAATAATACAGGTTGAAGATTCCACCAATTTGCACATCAAATCATTTTTTATAAGAATAGTCATATAAAACCATATAGCCAGAAAATACACAGTGACACATCTCTGAAGTTACTTTACTCATTCTGGTTGTTAATCGGTGAGGGGTTGCCAAGTTTGAGATATCTAAACTCTGACGGCAGAGTTGAAAAAGTGCTTTTGATTAGGTAATATACCCCAAATCATTCTCTACCTCAATCCCCCAAACATATTACTTGTGAATTATAGCTGCAGTACACAGTCCAGTAGAACTTTTTGCAATGAAGAAAATAGTCTATAGCTATACATGTGTATGGCAAATATGGCAGCCATTAGCCACATGTGGCTCTTACGCACTTGAAATGAGGCCACTGCAACTGAGAAACTGAACTTCAATTGATTAAATTTAAACAGTCTGATGAGGCCAGTGGTTGCCACATTAGAGAACACAGGTCTCATGTTCAAATTCGCCCTGTGTGGGCACGTGGGACACTGAAGAGTTACCAGGCTACTGTTTGTTCCTTTGTTTTTTATCATCTATGGAAAATATAAAGATGGCTCACAGAAGAATTATGATAAAGGTTTCTATATTTATTTTCAATCAAATTGTAGCTTTATCATCACCCTACAAGCTGCTGAATGAAAATGACAAATAGTCTTTGGTCCGTAATAATAATAATGAGGCCATGGACACTAACGCTGACTGACTGGCTTCACTGAGATTGTCACAGGAAACCAGTCTCAGCATATTCTAGTTCTGAACACAAAGTCAGACTCACAGGCTAGACATGGACTTCTCCAGGGCAGGGACTGGGTCTTGCTAATAGCTGTACTCTTAGTGCCTAGTGAAAATCAACCCAAGTAATGGATATCAACATGGATTGACAAACATGGAGCTTATTTTATTTTTAATTTGCAAAAAGAGGTATTTAAGTTCAGGCTCTGGAATCACGTGGGATAGAATTTGCCTCCACTATCTACATGAGCTTTGGTTTCTTTGCACCTTAATGTCCTCAGTTATAATCTGCTCTAGTAAAGTGGTATATTAAATGCATTTCAGGTCTTAAAGATAAGTAAAGACTTATTTAAGGACTTAAAGATAAGAGGGTACTCGGGTGTACTTAGGAAATTGTAATCTATCTTCTCTTTCTCCTGAACATTTTTGCTTTGGTATGGAAATTTTTTTAAAAGTTATAAGCATTATGAAATTTAATAAGTATGTCCTTTGACAACTATCTTCTTTGTATATTAAAATTTAGTGAAGGATAGAGTAAGCTGTTTAGGACTACAAAAACTAGAATGAGTTTAGTGAAAATTATCAAGTCCAATTACTACTCCAAGTCATTTCCAGAAAAACCTTCCAAAATTAGTAACGAACTTTAACTAGAAAACATTTCAAAGGGTTTTTCTTTCAATTACATAGAGCAGTGGTTCTCAATCTTCCTAATGCCCCGACCCTTTAACATAGTTCCTATGAGTCGCGACCCACAGGTTGATATCCGCTGATATAGAGAAAACTTCCAAAATTAGCTACTCAAAGCCTTAATTAATAGAATGTTTGGGGGGGGGATTTCTTTAAAAGGAAAAGATAAAACATCTTTTTCAGTACCTGTGTCTACCACATACAATATAGGGGGCTTCCGGATCTCCTAAAAAATGATTATGTCTTCTTAAGGTATTTAAAGCATTCTTATACTGTTTTGTGAATCTTGCTAATTAGCTCAGAGGAGATACTTCTCTTTCTAAATTCTAAAAATAGCAAAGCAGGAATGCTTGTGTTCAAAACCTATGTTCCAATGTTACAGAATATAAATCAATTAATTGCAACTTCAAGTTGTTCTACATTATTGAAAAATAAAAAGGGAAAGCAAGTGAAACAACACAATTGACCTCTGAAAAATGCCAGAAGCATCTGTGGCCATAATAATAATCCTGCCATAATATTTGATTTTTAAAAGGGGTGATATAGCCTCTTAATGCCATTGAAGACAGGCGTACAGAGACAGAAAGAGAGAGAGAGAGAGAAAGATTTGACAACGATCCCAGAGAAGGTCAATTGCCTTGTCCAGATTCACACAGAAAAGTTATCTAGGTATCTAGGGATAAAAATTAGGTATCATCGCTTCTAGTCCATTCTGTTAGCCTACAATGTAGGTAGTCTTTGATGAATATTGTATTCCCAAATTTTCTTGTGATCAGTTGCTTTCAAACACGAAGTACTTTCTAAGATTGAAAAACAAAACAAAACAAAACATGTTTTGAAAGGTCATTGGCTTTCCAAGAGAGCCCTATAGATGCACCATGCTAGACTTGGGGTTACAAACCCCAGTTTATGTATAGGCTATGTTTCCAAAGGAGGAAAACACTTAAAATGGTTATTTGGATGCCAGGGAAACAATTCCCTATTCTGTAGCCTAGCTATTTGAGATCAAAATTGCCCTTCAAACCTCGTTTGCCGAAAAAACACAACCCAATCTTACCAGTGTCTCTAGAAGAAAGAAGAGGTGATTTTTGAGGTTATACTGGAAGAGTAGGGGTAAGTGAAGGGGGCACTGGAGTTCTAAAGATGAGACAGTGATTATGGTCTTCCTCAGAGGAGGCAAAAAAAGGAGAATTTAGAAAACAATAATTAAAAGAACTAGTAAATGATGCAGTCTGCTTCCCACTTGCACCATGAGTTGGCAACTCTAAATACTATCAGTTATTAGAGTTCGTCTAAAGTAACGTGGTTACTATTGATATTTAATGTATATTAAGTTAGCACATTTTTATTAGTTATCCTGTAAGGGACATCACGTGCATTCCACACATATATAAACTCAGTTACAAGTTTTTGTTTCATTATTAAGTTCATAATAGTTTCAAAGGCTTTGAGCTCACGAGGGGCACAGTGCAAGTATTCAAGCCCTGTGGTACAATACCCTAAATGTAAATAGTAGATTATACATCAACAATGATAGCACATGGACTATGAAAGTGAAGAAATAGAATTTGAGTTAATTCATTTATGTCTTTCCATGTGACCAGAAGCAGCTCCTCATGTTTAAAACAGTGAAATTGGGTGCAAGCCATAAAGTATAATGGTTTTGTTTGGGAAGTTCCAGTTGCCCACATTGGTAACTGGGTAAGAGATTGATTCGGTATCGACTGCCTCCCCTTTCCTTTTTTTCCCTTTTCTTTTTCCTACTCTCCTGAGCTACTTCTTTCACCTCCCTGTAAAACTACTTGCCCTCCCACCCTTGTCTCAGAAGCTGCTTCTGAGGGAAACCAAACTAAAACGCTCCACAATAATCCCGTGCCAATGCCTGGCACGGGAAGAGTGGGCGTAGCTGAGCCTCTTTTTTTTCTTTGTATCAGGCCCTAAGGAAAAGACACAGAGGAAGCTGGTGTGCAAGCATTTGCTTGGTACAGATAGCGTTGCAATCTCATTCATCTACATCTAGAGGAAATCCCAAATAAGAGAAGATTCCCAATGCTCTTCCAGCTACAAATAACACAACTGACTCCAGAGATAACAATGGTAGAGGAAGGAGTCAGAGAACCTCTGCTTGCGTGATTGCTCCTTCCTTTGCCACCTCCAGCCCTGACATACACAGCTTGTGCGAAAGTGTAGAGAGAGCTCTAACATGGGCAGTAGGTCCTGGGCTCTGGCGTGGTGCTTTCCCAACTGAAAAAAAGATCTCTGATGCAGCAAGGGAAAAACAAGGGTAAGGAAAGCCATGGAGCAGCTTGAAAGCAAGGGGAGTGGCTGAAGTGTGCAAACAGGTGATCATTCAGAAGGAACATTCCCGCAATGGGACTCCAGGAAGGGGTGACAGCTGCGTTCACCTCCTGAACCTCTCAGATGACACTGTTACAGTAAATATCAGCTCTGCCTGCAAAACACTGTGAAGGTATTTTCTTTTTCTTTCGCCCCAAATGATAGCATACCAGACCTGGATATAATCATCAGAATGCCTGTGTATAGTGCTTGGATAAATAACATTTTTTAAGCTGGATGGGTAATTTTGACAAACAAAACAGAGATAAGGATTACAGAATGAATATGAAAAATGTTAACCTGGTGCGAAGCAATCAAATAAGTCATTTCTCCTTTGCTTCCTCCAGTAAGAATTCAAAAAGGACTCCCAAATTCTTGATAAAGAGACTGAAGCCTCATAGGGAATGGCTTGTGTATTTTTCAAAATTGACCCCCTCTTAAAATGAATGTGTTTTTCTGTCACTAACTGTGAAAATAATCAAGAATTCTTGAGCAATAAACAGCCTTCCAATGATGTTTATGTTCTTCCAAGTATCTCATATCCAGAAAGAAACACGTTTCCAAGACTAAATACAGTGATGGCAAATCTCTCTCTAATGGCCATTCTGAGTTGGGGGCCGATGTGTGACTGTGCTTCTCAGCTCCTGAACTCATGAACTCTCCTTGACTACAGCTAACGTTGCCCGCAGGACCAGGATACGTGCCGAAGGATTTGCTCTCTCTCTGCAATTACTCCTTAGAGTCTTGAAGTCAATACTTGAATATGACAAGTACAGTACATTGACTGGCCAGTGACTCAACATACAGCTAATATATGAACTCAGGTTGTGGTTCACAAATGATTCTTCTATTCTTGCTGCTAACAGAGTTCTGGCAATGAACCCAATCTTCAGAGAAAAGCTTACGGTTGTGTGTGTGTCTGTGTATGTGTGAAGAGAGAGAGAGTGAGAGAGAGGAGAGAGGTATACACACACACATACACACACAACAGCTAGATGGAACCAAAATATATTGGTATATTAAGAGAACTCTTTGTCCTGGATTGTCAGTATTACAGTATTTTCCCCTTCTGCTCTTAAAGTTTAGTGTGTAAGTCAGAGAGACCTGATTTAATTGCTCATGTTCTGTGCCTACTCTAAGCCTCAAACAAATGAAAAGAATAACCTCTTTACCTTGTTGGGAAGTTGTTGGGAGAGTAAGTAAAGTATCATATTTAGAGATCACAGTTCCATGGTAGCATATAATCAACACTCTAAGTCTCACTGTTCAGGTCACATAGATTTAGGATAAATTATATTATTTACCATAACAATTATGATACAGGGGTTTTAACCCAAAGTACTTCGGGTCATGCAACTACATTTTATAACACTATTATGGGTGCAGTTTTAGAAAACTTCATTGAGATGTAAATATATACAAATACCTAAAAATGTAGAAATCATATAAATGCAAAATATGTTTCAAGCTTACAGTTTGCTCTATCTGCATATATTGAGTAATGCACACAAACACACATACACAAACATCCACACCAGGGCCTGCAAGCCCTGGAAAGCACTCTTTGCCCTCATATAAATGATACTTTGCTTGTCATTTTTATTTTGTAACGGTTGATGAATTCCTTGTAATAATTGCCAGTTTTCCTCCACCCCTTTGTCCCCTGCTGTAAAAGATCTCATCTATTCAGAGGAAGATAATTGCAGAGCTGTTGAGACAGAAAAGAAATCACTGCATCTCACCACTGTTGTGTGCCTCCAGCTGTGAGGCAGAGTTGACAGCAACCTTGCATAGCGAACAGTAAAGGAGCCGTTTTGCCTTTTCTTCCTCAGTCTCCGCGGAAGGACATGAGCTATTGCCAGTGGCTGTTGTAGGGCTTTTCTCCACTTTACAGGTGATCTCAGTTGTCATAACACTGCTTTTGCGGATTTCCACAGTTGTTGATATTGCTGGTGTCCCTGCAGTACTGTCTGCATTCAAAATAGCATAGGGGAGGGGGGGGATAATGGGATTATCTTTCTCTATTTGGAAACGGATCACTAATATTACTACTTACATTTCACTAAAAACGATGACAGCAACTAGCAATTGCTGTTTATCCACTATGCATCAATCATCTCATAGGTCAATTGACTTAGGTGATCATATTTAATTTCATATTTTGAAAGAAAACACTCAGATGATTTTTCAAACTACACATAAATACGATTTTCAAAAATTGTATAGGGTAGGTAAATGCAACCATGAAATTCCTATGTTAGCATATGTCCTTAGTAAAATCATATTTACTCTATTGCATTCTGCATATGTGTATTCCCACATGGATGGCTTTTTAAAATTAATAGAAGATAAATGCTTTTAAGATATTTTTGTTTTTCTTTACTGCTTGTCTTTCTATGTTCTTCTTCATTTATTTCTTTACTTTAAAATAGGTATAGATCTTTTTGTTTATGCTTATTCCCCCCCTAAATATGGAACTCTAATGCCTTGATTGCTTTGTCCAGATCAACAGTTCAGAAAATCACTGTCCTATTTATAAAGAGTTATAATTCAACACCCGATACAAAAATCACCTATATCATAAAAGGAGGAATTCTAGCCTAGCACATTTATTAAATGTTTAGCCTGCACCAGGCTGTATGGCAGGAGTAGTGGCACAAGTATTCAAACATCAATAGTCAATATTCCCAAGGAATTCACAAAAGGGTCACGCCATGTTGTTGTCACGTCGTTTCAAGAGTTTAACAGCCATGAAAGTGTTGATGTGCTGTAACATTACAACGCCCTGGCTCCAAAGGCTTATTCTAAATCTGGAAAGATCAGCCTCCAAAGTAAATCTACCATGTCCTAAGTGTACTTAGGTACACACAGCGCTCTTCCCAAGTATGCTCTTCCCAAGTCACCATGATGTTAGCAGTGCTTGTTGTATCCAATAATGAATACAAACGAGCTCCACAATAATATCCCCTAGACTTATACTACTTTTCTTTGCCTTCCAGCTGGTTCTTAACCTATCCAAGATATTCCCAGGCTGTCCTGGCAGCTATAGCTGCACTTGGAACTCTTATTCCTTATGCTGCTGCGGTCACTGCTTAATGCCACACAAAAAGCTCATGATAAAGGGTAAGGGCAGCATAGGAGGGGCAGTGGTTTTCCTGCAAGGAAGTCTTGTCTACATAAATACTTGTTTCCTGTTACCTCCTACTATCAAGAGCTGACTGCAGCCACAGAGCTTTGGGATGCCTTCTTCCTGGACATCACCTTGACCTGGGCATATGTGTGAAATTGTTTCCTGCTACTTGTCTAAATATGGCATCAGAAACACTAGTCAAGAAGGGACATGAACTCTTTTTAAGGGCTTTTGTACAAGAGAATCATCTAGAGGTTGTTTCCTTTGCCTGACACTTCATACAGTTTTAATCACTCATTTGGTTGCTAAGATCCTCAAGCAAGTCTCTTTTCATATCATGGAGAAGATTCACCAGTCACATTAAAAAAAAAAAAAACTTATACTGTACATCAGTATCTCATGGCTAGAGAAAAATATAAAAAAATTACTCTAACACCAAATTTTGCCACTAGAATACCTGTATTCCATTGGCACTTAAAGGCCCACTTCTTGATAGTTTTTCCTTCCCTGCTGAGGTTTCATTATTAAAAGAGTAACAACCAGAAAATATCTCTGAGAACTTAGACCTGGCATAAAGCAGGATATCTTTAAGATGGTGTCACAGCTGTTCATTGTCCCCAATAAGGGAGAGATGATTATTTAAAATTATGTGTATATGTACCTATGAATAAATAACAACTGACCAATTTGCCAAATGTTTCATACACTTAAAAACAATTTGTGTACTTATAAAATAATTCCATTCAATGTTCACAAAAAAACTTAAAAATGAGAAAATTCCAAGGAAATGTCTCAAGATCATACAAGTAGTATACGATGAGCCAGAGTGAAGCATTAAATAGAACCAGAAAATCACAGATTTAAATATATATATGATATATATATTTAAATATAATTATATATCTATGTATAAATTTAAATATAATCATGCATATAATCTCCCATATATTCTCCTATATGTACATATACATGAATGTACATTTACCTCTGCACAAACATATATGTATATATATGTGTATATATCTATATACACACATACATAGAGAGAAAGAGAGAGACACACACACACACAGGGAGAGCGAGAGAGGATACTCTCATCCCCCACTGTGATTCTCAAAGTCATAAGCACCAATGGGATGAAACCTCTAAATTATTCTTATGATCAGCTCTATGGCAAGTGACAACCATATATAGAAATAATATATTTAGCCTTAGTGTGGCCACATGCTGAAGCCAGATAATAAATATCATGGGTATTTATTTCATTGAAATCTACCACAGCAAAGATTTCCCTAGTAATACCCTACTTCTAACCATTGTTTCTTTGGGTTGACGTGTTTATTTTATATCTTGATCTGAAAATGGAACGTAGCACAGATCACTGTAATCCAAAGCTAACTTTCCTATTTATAGCGAAATTTGTAAGCACAAGCCTAGAATAAACAAAACCGGGAATCTTTCAATCCTGTGACAGCTGTATTATCCTCGGACCCCAGAGGATAATGCATATTTATACCAAAGACACCGTAAGATCAGAGACACCACATTCTCTATGCCTGGGGCTTGGTGAAGTATTACCATTTCTTAAGGCAAATTCCTTGCATGGGAAAGGCTTAGGGGAATTAATATCAAAACTCTTAACTTCTGGCACTTTTACTTTGTGGCATACTTTTGAGCACACAGTTGAGCACAGATGTGTTATTTTCTAAGCTTGAGTGTATTTGAAAGAAATACAAAGTTATATTTTCACTTTAAATTTAATACATAGATCTTGGCTGTATAAGGTAGGATTACAATTAATTTATAATAAGACATGGGGATTTTACTCATCTTTCTTTTATCAATGATGAAGGACCCTTTTGTTAAACCAAAAGAGAAAACATAATATACCTTGTGCAATAAGGTATTACGGGGTAGGCCTTATTCAAAGAATATCAAGTGTTCTCATCATTATGTACAAAATTACATATATCCAATAAATTTTATTTATATGCTACAGTACATAACCAATTATAAATAATTCTTATCTACTCTTTAAAATGGAATCTTGAATGATCATGTTAACAATATACATTTTTGATATGATGTGATAAGTATTATTTCTGTGGTCTTCCTCTTCAAAATATACACCCCTCAGTCTAACTGTGATTAAACAATAAAACCAACCTAAGTAAAGGACTCTGCACACGATTCCCATCCAGTACTCTCTAAAACTAGGGAGGGAGGCCACCAAAACAAAGCAAGTGTGAGAAACTGTCCCAATCTCTTACAGAAGAGGGTAAGGACACACATAAAGACTAAAGGTACCATCGGATCTTGGATGAGATTTTGCAGGAAAAGAAAATGACATTAAGTAGAAACTTAGGACACCTGAGTAAAGTATGGGCGTTAGTCAATAATAACGAATCCATATTTATGATGAATCTACCACAGTAACACAAGATGTTAACAATGAGGGAAACTAGATGCAAAGTATATGGGGACTCCGTTATGGGCTTATAAATCTAAAACGACTCTAAAATTAAAGTTTATTACATTAAGTAATATGGAATTACAACTAGTTAATAAATAGTGCATCGCTATGTTTATTTTGTAGAATCTTGGTCTTAAAGAACCTTTCTTGAATTTTAGATAGGAAGTTTCAGTAAATTTCTCCAGATGACATTGAGCTCTGAGGCAGAAGCTATGACTTGACGCTGTCTCTCCCATTTCCACATCTAGTGCTTGTTATCATACCTGTAACACCTCGTGCACTCAAACTTCATTCCATTAACATTTATTACGCAGCTAATTTGTGTGAAGTTCGATGCTAAGCCACTGGGGATAAGAAGTCCAATAAACATAGATTATCTACTTAGTGTCAAAAAGCTTTATCGGATATCCTATAATGATATTGAATAATTGTTATCATTATACACTTAATCCTTAACCTGTGTTGTTCATCCCTGTATCCTTGTACTTAGACTTGACGTGAAGTAGACACAATAAATATTCAAAGGAAGGAATGAATAATAATAACTAATCATTATGGATGTATTTTTACACCATTTACAGGTATTCATTCATATAATCCTCATCGAAACCCAAGCAGTGCATATTTTTATCACCATCTTAGCAGAGATACTGAGGCGTGAGTTTGGGAGCTTCCCCTGTGCCATAGCACCCACCAGATACAGCAACGATCTGAACTCAGACAGCCAGGTTCAGTGGCATATGCTTTCCATTTTTTTTTTTTATTGCTAAAATTTAGACATTTTAGTAAGGGAATTTGAATTAGTCATAATTTATTATGCATTCCAAAAGATAACATCTTAAACATTCAACTTTAAAAGAGACTAAACACGGCCTGAACTAGAGTCGATCATGAATGTGCAGTCATATATTATGCTAAAAAATTAAGTTGCTTAAATCCACTTAAAAGGAGAGAAGAAAAAGAAAATCCACAGGTCTGAAGGAACTTCTCATGCAAAATAATAAGAATAAACCACAGGCCTGCACTGCATTTTTTTTTTTTTTAACCAAAGGACAAGAAGTAGAATGATTCATTTCCTTAGTGATTCCCAAAGGCTGATGCAGATTTCTTTGCACTATTCAACCAATGACTCTAGAAATAATATATGTGACAGAGAGTTGAAAATAATGGGTGAGATTCACTGGGAAGAAATGTTTAGATGGTCTGGGCTTGCATTTCTGTACCATTTTTCTGCCAGCGCCCTGTAGCAAATATTTATTATTGCAACTGTCACTATTTGGCTTTGGCATTGAAACAGATTGCTAATACTTTGTGGAATGGTGCTTCAGTAGAGAATGAAAGGAAACATGTCAATATTCAGAGTGCCCCAATTGTGACCTTCATCTTGCATAAAAACATGGTCAATATTTCTTTAAAAATCCACAAAGCAAGCACAGGAATACAGGGAAAGGGGAAAGGGAGGGGAGGGGTGGGGGGAGGATGGGTAGAGGGAGGGCAATTAGTGGGAACACACCTACGGTGCATCTTAGCAGGGTACTGGCAAAACTTATTAAAGGTAGAGTATGAATGTCTTTATATAGTGATCAAGGAAATGCCACTGTATCTGTGCCATATCTGTAACAGTATGATCAAAATATTTCTGAATGTATATGAATCGTGCCCTGTGATTGCACCAATGTACATAATTATGATTCAATAAAATTATTAAAAAAATAATAATAATAAAGACAATAAATAAATTTTTGAAGAAGCTCTATTTTAATATCCCATTGGGTACATTTCATAGAACAGCATGGGTAACAAGACACTGAAAAAAAAGGGATTGTTATCTCTCAGTGGTGGAATTTTGGGTGATTTTTATTTTCTTTGTTCTTTTATACAATTTCTTTCCAAGTCTAAAATTTCTATATTTTACAATCAGGGAAACTGTTATTCTTATAAAGGGCCTAGCAACACTAGAACAATATTTGCCAAGTGCTTTCTATCCTTAGATCTTTGCCCCTAGACCTGAGTGTCTTAGTTTCCTCATCGATTACCATGGACATTTCATCAGTAGAATGAAAATATTATTTCTATAATACTTCTCATGGTAAACATTTTGAAAATCAAATGCAAAAAAATATATAGTAACAAATAAGAAGCATCTCCATTTTAAGACTTCCTTAAAAATTCAAATCCAGGGGTTCATAGGTTGAATTATTACACTGAAAAAAATGATCAGTTTGATTTTCCCTTGTCGAGGCACTCTAATTCAGATTTTATAGTTTTTGGAGTAAACTGATATAGCCTCAATGAACATGTGGGCTATTTCTTAGTTGTATGACGCATGTATAGAATATGATATATTGTATAATCTCCCTGAATATGTTTTCTCCTCTGCAAAATGGGAGCAAAGTCACTCACATATCAGCGTTATTGAGAAAACTAAGTGGGAACATCTCTGTGAAATTACTGTGTAAATAAAAATACAGAACTCTGTACAGAAATTATTTTGAAAGAAAGAAAAAGCATCTCCTTTTAAATTCAAGTTGAAATAAAATGAATGCTGCAGGGTAATGTCCACATTGATTAAGAACTTGTCCTGAAAATACAGTTTTGTAAAAACTCACTATTAAATGTCAGATAGATGTTTCCTCTCTAACTAAAAGATATTTTGATTATTAATAGGTGAAAATGCAGTTTCCAGTAACTGAGATTTTCACCTATTATCATCATGAGCATTCTACTCTGATTGCCTTAAAGATCCCTTTTTAACTTTCATTCAGAATAAGTAAAATGTATTGAAGTTGCCTTGTTAATAGTCTACTCATTTATTTATTTAGACACTGGCGATAGTCTTCTCAACTTTGATAGTGTCTTCTTCCTTTTAATAAAGCAGCACCTTTTTTTTTTTTTTTTTACTTTCAGGATGTAACACAAAGCAATGTTTTTTCCTTTACAATAAAAAGCATATATTGTCAAACTGTCCAACTAACCATGACTAGATTACAAGATCAATGAATGTTAATGAAAAGTTAATAGTCTTTCTTCTTTTAATTGTCTTTCCCTGCAACATTAGTCTTTCTTGTAACATGACAAGCCACAGGCCTAAATCCCTAAAAATGAGTATATTCCATATACAACACAAAAATTAGCCATGAAAATCTATCAAATTAAAGGAATGGTAGGGAAGAATCTACTGCAATAATTAATATAAGATTAATTAGAGAGAAATCTAACAAGATCCCTTTGAAATCAAATCAGTAATCATACATTGTCTTTTCCACTCTGTGAAGTCTAGAGAAATATGAGAAATAATGTTTGGTCTTCCTTATATTGATTATATAACAATTTTTAAACACTATCTTTTACCCTATTATATTATTTAGCTAAGCTATTCAATATATCTGACTTCAATTTTGTCATCTGTAAAATTAAAGGCCATAAATATCTATCAACAGGGATGATATAAATTATGATCCATCAATACAATGGAATTTCATGGAGTCATTAGAAGTGATAAATGTGAATACTACAACAAAATGCAAACCATATTTACAAGGGTAAAATGAGGATAAAAATTACTTGCATATTAAAATTAAAACTATGCATAAAATACTTAAACATGGACAATGATCTGAGAATATGGAGAACTGAATGATGTGCTGTCATTGTCCTTGTTATTTTTATAATTCCTAAAGATGTTCATTTACTCAGTATAATTAAATATTTTAAATGATGATTAGGGTTAAAATTTGATGACCCTATATCCCATGGTATATATACATACAGTTGCTTTGTTTCTTAAGTATTTTGCAGACATTAGCCTTTCTCTATGAAATCCCTAAAGAAAGATCCACAAATCCTCTACACATGAAGGCTAAGCAATTGCAGAAATGCTAAAAACCAGGGTTTCGGCATTTGCAAAATACATCGAATAGTTCAATCGTTGCCAATCCCCAGGTACCAATTATAGAACCCAGCATATAACCCCCCCTTATGAAAAAGAATTAGATGCTTTCAGCAATAGCTTTACTATATGTATCTTTCTACATAAACTATATTTCCATAAGGGTGGAGAAAAACATGCTGTGTTACTTGTATTATATTATACTTAGCACTATGTCTGCAATATAGAAGACTGGACACAACTATTTGCTATACTATTAGATGAAAATTTCTCAACCTGAATGCTACTGACATTTTAATTCTTTTTGTTTGTTTGTTTGTTTGTTTTTTAAGTGCTGTGCATTGTATGTTCAGCAGCATCTCTGGCCTCTGCTTACTAGATGCCAGTAGTTCTCTGTACTAGATCCTCAGTACACATGTGATAACTACTGAAATTGCCCCAAGCCATACTTAGTTGTAGGACATAATTGCTTAGCAGAAATGCTACCAGGACTTTCTCATGACACCAAGTATCAAATGATATCTGCAGGAAAGTTTGCTAGTATTCTTAATAAGAATTACCATCATCAGTACTTTCAGCATCCACCACGTGCTCTAAGTCTAAATATTCTACTGAGGTTTTACAATAGCTTAAGAGATAAGGTTTATAACCCACAAATTAAAAGGAAAAGAGTGGTGGGAGAAATACAATGAGAATAGAATAAGTTATAGTGAAAATGTCATTAACTGGCTAATACCTAATATATTGCGAGAATTCTCATCATCTGTCTAATAGTTCACCTAGTGTGAATATGCACATCTTATAGGAATCTCTATCAGCAATTATTGAGAGTCCCTCTTTATCTCAGCTAGATGTTCATTCTTTCTAATTATCAGTGGCTACAATGCTTAAATTATGAAAAATACAGAGACTATTTCAACAATTCCAGCCTTCCCAGGAAGAGAGAACTGATCGACTGTGTTATCACACAGCAACACACAGACATACACAATTACACATATACATCTTTAGAATGAGGGCAAAAAGGTTCATGAAGCCTTTTCTGGAAACAAAGAAGAGATTAAAAGTGCATATTTTTAAAAATCTTCCGAATAGACTTCTATTCTACATCATTGCCTATCTTCCTACTCTAATTACACGGGCTGACCCACACTGAAGAGAACATCAAAATTTTTCCTTTCCAAAGGAGAAAACAGTAGTAGACCTAAGGAATAAGCCTGTGTCTTTCCTTTCTTTAGGCCTTACCTCAACCCTCAAACTTTCCAGGGTCAAATGTGTCTTTCAAGATAATGATGTCAGAAATGTTTTTTTCTGAGCGCTCCTCTCTGATAAAGCTGGTTTAAGGTAAAAAAAAGAATCAAAGACGTTGAGAAAACAATGGATTAATATAAAATAATGTGATTTGTTATGTCCTTGATATTTTTATATCAAACCTGACCACCATTCAATTTCCATCTAGATTTCAATTAGATTCTTTCAATTATATCAAATGTATAAAACTTAATCATATTTTTTCTATTTATCTCAACAAGCTTGTGGTTTACTGATCATTCAGTCTCTGTTTGCTCAGTATTAACATTATCATCAGGCTTAATAGGTTGCCTATATTCCTTGTACCTGAGCCTGAGTATCCAGTTAAAGTCTCAAGCCACTAGTGGCATCATTAATGCCACAATGATTAAGTGAGACAGCCAAGCTCCAGTGCACCATGAAGAACAACTGGAGATTTCAAAGTCACCGAGACTAAAGCACTATCATGTTTCTTAAACAAGGAAAAATGCATTAAGTTCCTATTATTTTCACATTCTTTGGGTAAATGAAGAGAGCTATTTCTGGCCTGTCAATACTTCAGACCTCTAACTGGATACAATGATATGTAATCATTACATTGTTACCAGTTTCAGGCCAACAATATTTACTTAAATTTATCAGAAGAAATGTATATGTCCAGTAAAACTAGGGATATCTATTCTAATTTAGCAAGAAAATAGAACATTGTCATTTTCTAGGAATCTGCTTGATGGCTTAGCAAATTACTCAAATTTGTAGGCATATATACTATACACACATAAATCCCCCTGTAAAATTAAACATAGTAAATAAAAAATGTAAGTTTATTCATTAATTCATCAATTCTTACTCATCCTACATGCTCTATTCAGGTTTAACTGTGTATCAAGCACTGTGCTGAGGTATGGGAACACAATGATAAACAAAACAGACATTGTCTCTGCTCTTGTTCAAGTAAGGAAAACAGATATTGAAATAAAATATTACAAGTGTGGTGAGTATTATAAGGTAGCATTCAAAATGATTGAATATTCTTATATTCTGTGATTTTTGGAAAAGCATAGCTGAGAAATTAGACTTTAATGCCAAAGTTTACTACCTTTCTAAACTTGGCCAATAATTTTAAGTCTCAGTTTTTAAATCTTTCAAATATAGCTAATAATATCTTCCTCAGGATATACACTAAGGGTAAAGTACATACTAAATTGTATACGAAACAAAAATATCAACAAGAAACACAGAACTTAAACTGGATGATAGGACAAATGGGCCTAACAGACATTTGTAAAACATTCTATCCCACAACTGCAGAATGTACATTTTTCTCATCAGTGTGCAGAACATTTTTTAAGATATGCCATCTTAGGCCACAAAACAAGTCTCAGTACATTTTTCAAAATGGAAACTATATTCTCAGGCCCCAATCGACTACAACTGGAAATAAATTTCAAGAGGAACTCTCAAAACTATACAAATATATAAATTATAACAACAGGCTCTGGAATAATCTTGGGTCAATGATGAAGTCAAAAGAAAGACTTTAAAAAATTTAGAAACAAATGAAAATAATTAAACAACATATTAAAACCTCTGGAATACACCAAAAGTAATCCTGAGTAGTTCTTATATTAGTAGGTCAAAAGATTAAAAGATCACACATTAATGACCTTATTTCACACCTCTAGGAAATAGAAAAACATGAACAAACCAAATCCAATGCTAGCAGACAGAAAAAAATAAATAAATAACAAATATCAGAGCAGAATTAAACAAAATTGAGACCAAAAAGCAACACAAAGGATCAACAATATTAAAAATTGATTCTTGGAAAAGATAAACAAAATTAATAGACCAGTACTACATTAACCAAGAAGAAAGAGTATTCGAATAAGCTCAATTAGAAATAAAAAATGAGAGTTATTACAACAGATACCACAAAATTACAGAAGATCATCTGAAACTAATATGAACATTTCTATGCACACAAACTAGAAATGCCAGAGGAAAGAGATTAATTCTTTGAAATAGGCAAAAATACTGAATAGCAAGATTGAATCAGTAATAATAAAAAAAAAAAATCTCCTAGCAACAAAAAATCCAGAACCAGATAAATTCACAGCTGAATTCTAACACACCCACCAAGAAAAACTGATACCTATCCCTCTGAAATTTTTCAATAGCATCAAGAAGGAAGATTCTCATTCTGCAAAGCCAGTATCACCCAGATACCAAAGTAAGAAAAGAATACAATAGAAAAAGAAAACTACAGACCAGTATCCCTCATGAACATAGATGCAAAAATCCACAACAGAATACGAGCAAAACAAATCCAACAACACATTGCAAATAATTCATCATAATCAAGTGATATGCAAATCACACATAGGATTGACCATAAAACAAAGACCATATGATTGTTTCCATAAATACAAAACAAGCATTTGATAAAACCAAGTATCCCTTCAAGATAAAAACCCTCAAAAACTTAGTGTAAAAGAAACATACCTCAAAATAGTAAAAGTTGTATATAACATCTCTATAACCAACATCATAGTGCATGGGATAAAGCTGAAAGCATTCCTGTTAGAACTAAGACAAGACAAGGATGTCCACTGTTACCACTTCTTCAACATAGCACTGAAAATCCTAGTCAGAGAAATCAGGCAAGAGAAAGAAATAAAGAGTATCCAAATTGGGCAAGAGGAGGTCAAACTGCAAGATGGTGGCTGAGTAACAGCTTCCTTGCAACTGGGCACAGTGAGACTGGGAAGAGAGGGCTTCAGGCATCTCTGGCAAGAGGGATCTGCCCAGAAACTTCACTTTGGGGACACAGAGAGACAGCATGAGACTTCTAGACACCCTGAAGAAGGCAAAAGTGGCGGAGATTGGGCAAGTGGTTGCGTGTGTTCATTCTGCCCAATCCTGTCGGCAGCGTGGATGGGGCAACAATGGGACTTCAGGCTGGAAAGGCCTTACCTGTGAGCTGTTTGGGTTTCTTTTGGACTTTGCACTCAGTTGAACTGCCTTGGGAGAACTTGGGCAAGAGTGCAGGGGTCTTTGAGTGTTGTCTGGGGCCCCAGAATGGGCCACTGAGCAAGGCGGAGCTACCAGTGTTTAGTTGTGGGCCGTGAGGAGACATTGTAGGAGAACTGCCCTGGCAAGCTCCACCCTCAGGGTCGCAGAACAAATATCAGGTGGGAGCAAGTAATCTAGTGACTGAGCAGCTTAAAGGTGAGGACTGAGACGCCTTGTAGCCTTAGCCCTCAGGGGCACAGGGTGAGACCGGTTTTGGCACACTGGATAAGTGGATAGCCACTTAAGGAGTGATCCCAGTCATAGCGCTTTCCTAGGAAAGCTTCTGCTTAGCCCAAGTTAGCAATTTAAAGTGGCTTCTAAGCAGGTGGGGGAGGATTTAAGCTCTCCACCCTGTGGGGTTTGAGAAATCATTAGAGACACAGGTCACTCCCTACAAAGATCCAGTAACAACAGAGTTATTTTGCCAATTGTCTTATCTGGGAGAGACACCTCTCAAGCTCTGAGGACAGTCATAGGCTATAGTGAAAAATAATCATGAGGCAGAATCAACAGAAAAACTCTGGCAATATGAATAATCAGACTAGATCAACGTCCCCAAGGAATGACAAGGTAGATACAGCACAAGACCCCTTGATAAGCAAGTGGCTGAGATGTCAGAAGTTGAATTCAGAGTCTGGATAGCAACTAAGATCAGTGCAGTGGAGGAAAAGATGGAATTAGAATTTCATGCAGTAATCCAAAAGATGACCCAAAAGATGTCTCAAGAACTGAATGAATTCAAAGACAAAATCACCAAAGATTTTGACACATTGAGACAAGAAGATGCAGCCCTCAAAAATCTGAGAAATACAGTAGAATCCCTCAGTAACAGAATGGAGCAAGCAGAAGAAAGGATTTCTGACATGGAAGACAGAGCTTTGGAATGCTCCCAAACTTCCAAAGAATGGAGAAAAGGAAGGCAAAAATGGATCATTCTCTCATACAGCTCTGGGATAACTCAAAGAAAACCAATATTCACCTTATAGGGATACCTGAAAATGATGAAGTGGCATCACGAGGCACAGAATCTCTTCTTTATGAGATTATGAAAGAGAATTTTCCAGACATGCCAAGAGATTT
Organism: Arctocebus calabarensis; assembly: GCA_963573935.1. NCBI lineage: Eukaryota > Metazoa > Chordata > Mammalia > Primates > Lorisidae > Arctocebus > Arctocebus calabarensis. Next base: position 41,697 of record CAUYON010076578.1, read on the forward strand.
TGAAATTCAGATAGCAGACCCATCTGAAGTTTCAGAACCC
>CAUYON010076579.1:0-22483 GCA_963573935.1 Arctocebus calabarensis
ATATAGTAAACGAGAAAATATCATGAATGTTATGTCAATCAGGTTGATAAAATATCTCAGATTGCATGTAAAGCCCCCACACTGTACCCCATGGTTGAACTAATGTACACAGCTATGATTCAATAAAAAAAAAATAAAAAAATAAAAAAAAATAAAGTGAATTCATACAAAAAAAAAAAAAATAGACTGCACTTCAGACCTAAGATAGAAGACTACATGTAACCTGAAGGCTACAGCTTCCCCACCCCTGGCTGGAGTTCTATAAACAAAGGATAAGTTTTATCATCCTCAATAGATGATCTTCAGATGGGCTGAAGTCCAAGGCAGCATTTCTAGCGCTTTGTGTTAACTTTAGTCTTTGGTGGAATTGCCTTCTAATTTTATATTCTGATAAACTTCATCAGCATAATCTTGTTTGTGATCATTAGCATGGTATAGAAATTCATGGTTTAGGGACAGTTTTTTTCAAAGGAGAAGGATGAAATCAATTATGTGTCATTTATGTCCTGTTAGCGTGATGTTACAAGATAATTAGGGGGCTCAAGAATGAAAGTTAGAAACTTGACTTAACTATTTCTATTTATTTTAGTTTTTTTCCTGTTTCTTTTGTTTTCAACATTTTGTCAAAAAAAGTGCTTTTAAAAATTGTGTATGTATATAAACCAAAGGAAGAAACTCTGGTGCTCCTTTTAGCCAGATCTGATAGTATAAATATCCATATATGGGTCAGTACGTTTAAAAATTTTTTTTTTTTAATTTCTAGAGCTTTTTCTACTTGGTTACAACTCGGAGTATAGATGACTTAGACCATGCAGCTAGTTCAGCCTTAGCTTCCTTCTGCAACAAAATGTCCTTTTGATTTTTCAATTTACTTTTCCATTGTGAAGAATCTGTCTCAAAAAAGGAAAATAGAGATGACTCCCTCAGTTCTCCAATGAGGGGACCTATATGTTGCTGCCAATTGACCAGCACTTTACTTTTCTGCAATGTAATGAAAACCATTTTCTTTTGTGTTTCACTTTAATGGGAAAATAAATGGTCCAAAGATTGAAAAATAAATGACATTGAAAGAAAAAGGCAGGCAATCTAAAGAAAGAAGAAAGAAGGAAGGAATGAAGAGAGCCGTTGCTGGGGATATTTAATTGGAGAGTTTTATAACATTCGTTTATATATAAGCATGGCCTACCAGATTCTATGTTCATATTCAAATCTGCACTATACATAAGCTCCCTTATTAAATCTTCCTTTTTGTTTTCAGAAAAATGCTACATCTATGGAGGGAGGAAGTCTAAGTGAAATAGACGCCTCTGTCAGTCTCGCCTAACAATATGGCATTCAACACCATCCTCAAGATTAAAGCAGTTAGTTCATAGTTAACATTGGTTGCTTTGTCCTTAGTTTCTAGATTTTTGCACACCTGAGGTTTCTCTTAACTTTAAGCCTTTGAGAATCTAAAGAAAAAGGAAACTGTATTAATGGATGTTTGATGTAGTCTGAACTGAACCAGGAAAAGTAATCTCTAAAGACATTTCAAAGAAACAGTAGAAAAGAATGTTAATTTCCATGTAAATGTATTCAGAGGTCTAGGCTTTTCAGTCTTCCAAGGTGTAAGAATTAATTACCAGTTTTCAAGAGCAAAATTTATTCATGGTAAGAGCTATAGCAATCAGAATCCTCTAGGTGTAAAATTCATAAAATTAATATTGAGCTGATTAAAGTTGAATAAATCACCATTCTTTCCTTTGGTGTATTGCAAACTTCTAAATATTTGATGTTACCCTTTGGCACATTGTGAGCAGTATTTAAAGCTTGTCATATATGTTTGGATTTATGAAGGAAGAAATTAAATAACTTCTGTTTCATGGAAAAAATGCATTAGAGAGGATGATTTCTTTTTGTGGCCTAATATTTTCTGAATCCTTCAATAACTATTCAGGTGATAATGGAACAATATTGTTATTGCTGTAGTTGACAATGATTAGTATATTCTTATGAATTAATTATAATAATACTTATCTAGTTAATCCAAAAAGTATCTAATCAAAATTTAAGAATAATTTATTCTACTTTTATTGTCTGTATCTATAAAAGATGTTTAGTTTGAAAACATGTTTAATACCAAAGAAAAAATGAAAAAATTAGTATTTTTAATAGTATATAGTATAAAAATACTTGGTTGTACTGTTCAAATGAGGCTGCCATGTGAAATCTACCAGGAGAAGATTGATAGACTAAAGGAGCACATAATAGACAATAATTATCACCTGAGGTTACTAAGAAATGACTTAGGACCAATAGGAAGGTGGAAAAGAATAGGCTTAGGCAACTTTATAAATAGAGACATATCAGGTCAACTTCAGTGTTTTTTTTTTTTTAGGAGGGAGGGGAACCATTTTATTACAGTCTCATAGATTTGTTTTATCTATCAATCTATATCTATATATCTATCATCTATCTATCAATGTATCTATGTATCTATCTTTCTATCTCTCTATCATTTGTCATCTATCTATTATCTATCTATCTATCCTTTTATCTATCTATAAATCTATCTATCTATAAATCTATTATCTATCATCTATCTATCTATAAATCTATTATCTATCTGTCTGTCTATAAATTTATTATCTATCTATCTATTTCTGAGACCATATCACTCCTGCCCAGGCTAGAGTGCCATGGCATCAGTCTAGCTCATAGCCTCAAACTCTTGGGTTTAAGCAATCTTCCTACCTTAGCCTTCCAAGTAGCTGGGACTGTTGACACCCACCACTGACACCTGGCTAATTTTTCCATTTTAAGTAGAGACAGGGGTCTCACTCTTTCTCAGGCTTGTCTCAAACCCCTGATCTCAAGAAATCCACCCACCTTGGCCTCCCAGAGTATGGGGATTATAGGTGTGAGCAACTGTGCCACCTGACTTTGTTTATTTTAAAGGTCATCAAACAAATATGTTTGGTGTCCTCTAGAGCTGGTTAACACTAGAAAGGATCTTGCAAAAAATTATACGCATTTTATTGTTTCATTTGCTTCAGTTAAAAGGGACAGATGAAGCTGTGTTTTAGTGGAACACATTCAATGGAACTGTAATTTTCTGACAATATCATTATGTTTCTGTATGCTTCCTGATGGATTATTCCACTTGGATGAGCCTTGATTTAGTTAAAGGCAGATGGGTATGAACAAATGAATACATATTCCTAGAGAACAAAGTGAAAATTTATCTTCTCATATTCTTTTGGCAATTGTAATACAGAATGAGATCATGACATAATCCCACTATGCACCCATATGGATTTAGGGCCAAGGACTTAGACACTGATGCATTCTTTTGATTTGTTTCAATGACCTCTGAATGCAAGCCACTTCTAGGACACTTCTGTCTACTCAATCTCTCTGTTTCTTTATCTGATATTGAATTTCAAGAGTGTTCTCTCAGGGAAAGTCTTCATAATACTACATATATTGAAAAATCCATGAACCTTTTACAGTGTAACTATATACAGGAAAGATTCTTCCATCTCTTTGAGATAGTGGAACATTAAGAGATATTGGTGAGGGGGATATTGTGATATGGTCTTTAGCAAATAAAAATAATGTTTATCATTACGTGAATTCTGAGGAATGACTTAAGGATTTTTTCTTTGACATGAAGTTAGAGCTGATGATTAAAAAGGTTTGATTAGGCCGGCGTTCTTCCTTTCTTTCTTTGGGATGGCACGCCATTCTCATGTTCCTTTTCTCCTCCTTTCTTCCCTTCTCTCACTGCCTTTCTGCTCCCTTCTCTCTCTCTCTCTTTCTCATCTCTTTCCTTCCCCACTCTCTTCCCTTTCTCCAATAGTAATTAAACTTATACTTTTATATTCTAAAAACAAACAAACAAATAAATTTTAGATTAGATTTTATGAGAATCATCAATATAAGAAATATTCAGATTCCAGAAATGTCTTTTTAAGAAATTTATCTTGGAAAAATTAAAAAAAGAAACATATTTTGTCTTATTGTCAAGGTTTCCAGTGGGAAAAACCATAGGTAATCAGTACTTATATTTCCAAAATATGAAAACAAAACTTCATTTCTAGGATTATTTGTTTAACTAAAGAAAGTTTATACAGCTTGTGGGAAATCATCTTCTAGCATTTGAAATGGGCTATCATTCTCTTTCATGTTTGTTCTATTCTTCCTCCTGAAGAGTAACTCTAAGGTCACAGCCATTAGTAGTTACTTTTTGACACACAGGTTCATTGTTGAACCTACCATTGTGATATTTCTCTTATTCCAAACCAAGAAACATGTTCAGATGCTACAACTGCCAGCTACTCAAGTGTTTGCCATGGCCAAAATGCTATGTTAAAAAAAAAAGGAAGAAAAGACAAAGTTAAAACAGAGAAAAACAAAGGGGCCAAACTAGTGATTTTTATCTTGTGTCTTGAGGTGCACTGGTGTGCTGTGGGTGAATCTTAGGTGTGCTGCGGGTGAATTTTAGGTGTGCTGCAAAAACTTTTAAAGATCATCAATTAAATTATTTTTAGAAGAAGGTCAAAACGCAGTAAGTATGTTCTTTTTTCAACTTTTTTTTTTGATCAACGTAATTTAAGTGTGCCATGGAAGATTAACTATCGGTTCACGTGTATCCTGAGATTAAAAGAAGGTTGAAAAATACTGAGTTAAACTGAAGATAGAAATCATTTTATTTACTCTTGTATTTGCAGAGAGGGTCAAATTTTATAAAGAATAAGGGTAAAAAGAGAATGATGATTGGATCTTTTAGGGATTCTAAAACTAAACTCCATTTGTTAGGTGAAGTTAAATTGCAGTTGAGCCCTTCACCAGGAAGTTGTGCCAGTGTGTGCACCCTTATAATGATCTGAAAAAAAAACAACAGCAACAACAAAGTGGGTAGAAGACAGTGCTTGAAATGTTAACAGCACATAGAAATAATAAATACTCAAGGTGATGGATACTCTAAATACCATGACTTGAGTATTACATGTTATATGCATGTAACAAATACAGGTACCCCATAATTATATAAAATATTTTGTATTAATAAATTAATTAAAAGTTTTTTATTTCACTTGGATAAAAAAGCATATAAAAGTAGATGTCTGCCTGATACCACATACAGTGATAAATTCCTTCTACATAAAATTGATAAGTAAAAATAACAAAATTGTGAAAATAAAGATTAAAAAAAAAAAAAACCAACTGAACTTTAGGTCATAGTTCTGATCTTTACCAGAACCTCTTTGTAACATGAGAAACATACCCTTAGGCACTTTTTAGATCTTAGATTCTTGAAAATGTAATAACCCTTTGTTTTCTGTGTCCCTGAATAGATTTACTTGTTGTAAGCATCTAGCAAGGATATGCAGCTACTTATGAATGTCTAGCCTACCAGCAGGGCCTTCACATCTGGGCACACTGTCCCTTCATTCTATCCCCCTGAAGAAAGCTCATCACAGGACCCAGCAAAGGATGAAGCCATACTTTACCAGCCAGTATGACCAACCTTGGAGAGCCACAGGCTATAATGACTCAGCCAAGGAGTGACCCAAAGGATTGAAGTATCCCATAAATAATGTAGGGAGGAATTTTTCTCCTTTCACTTTTCTGTTACATGGCCCCACACTTATTTGCACTCAGGTTAGATTAGTGTCTTCTGTTTGATTAGAATAAAGATTTTAAGTAAGGCCTTCTGAAGAAGGCCTCGGTCCAGTTCCAATTCTCTCAAATGTTTCCTAGCATGTGAGCTTAGACAGAACCCTGAATAAAGTATGTGCTGGCCAGTGTCCTCCTCAGTAGAATGAAGTGGGATTGACTTTGATATGCTGACCTCACAGTATTATTGTGAAGGTCCAATGTGACAATTACATGTGTAGAAATGGCTGAATAAATTGTATCAATTTTGTGTAAACTGTATAATTCTTTTTAATTCAGGGAAGTCCACTTTGGCCACAATTATAGTTTATATACCCTCACAATAATGGCCATTCTTGGAAATTTAAAAATTTTTACAGACATATAGATTTTTATTTCCCAAAAGAGTTTTCCTTTTAGGTCCAAGTATGAAGGTTACTTAGGAAATTTGAGAAGTTATGGTTAGATATTTTTCATTGTATGAACAAATTAGATTTAATAATAAGTGTGAGATAAATGGTTGGGAAAATTATGGATAATTCAAAAATGAATTATTTCAACTTAGTTTTAAACAAAGGAAAACATCATATGGAAAATAAAGAAAAGACAGTCTTAACAATAGCATGTAATAAAACCAAACCTAAACAGCCTTGAAATTTGGGGCCAGCAGAGAGGAGATTACTCAGTATTTTCATCTTTAATATCTTTGCAAGTTGGAATTTGTCTTATTTCATAAGAAACAATTAACACTTTACCATTAATCTCTAGATTCTGAGCTGTGAGGCCCCTAACTTGTTCTTCTGTTCAATTATAATAAGGTTTGTTTACCTTATAGGTTAGTAAATTGTTGTTTTGGTTTTTATAATATAGATAATAGTTGCCTTATATAATATTCAAAATATAAGAATATAATAAAAGGCTTTGATATTGGACATTGTCCATCTTTTTCTGATTATATTTCATTTCTAACTGGGCTTCATATTATTATTATAAAAAACAGTTAATGAAAACCTGTGTTTTACAGTTGAATTCTGGATAATAGAATGCAACTATGGGTTAAATACTATTTTAATAGAATCTTGATAATTTGGATTGTATTTCAGATTATGAAAAAAGGTATAGCATATTTAAATTTAATTACAGTTTTATACAAATTATGATTAACTTCAGTTAATCTCAGCTTGAAATAATATATTCCAAATTGGTACATGATAAATTTAATGGTACTGATACTAGTCATATAAGTAGAATACTTTTGAGTTTGTGTATCTCAGAACATTAGTTTTTATTTTTTCCAGTCTCCAAGCAGAACAGATGACAATAGAAACAGTAATTTTTTTTTCAGTGACCCAGTCATATGACGTTTTTCTAAAACTATCCAATTTTCTCTGAAAAACATCAGGAAAAAGATATCGATATTTTAAAGCATTTCATGTCCTAGCTTCCTTAATCGTGTTCTGTGTCAAGATATTAGGACATAAATAAGAAAACTGTCTGACTTCAGTAATAGTGTCAGGAGATGTTTGTTCATACCGAGGAAGGTACAAAACACTTTCCAAGGCAGGTACAGGGTTGTTAATTAAAACACAGTGCAAATTAGAGTGAAAAATTAAAGTCATGGTTAGTAGCTGAGGACTGAAGTGAGGCTTCTCCCAAGAATTGGAAAGTGAGATTGTGGGCTCTAATTTCACTTCACAATTAAAAATCAGAAAAGAAATCTCTCATATTAAATGCTCCAGCAGAAACCAAAGGGCTTTTGGAAAGCAGTTAGAAAACTGTTTTTTAATGAATTCCCTTTGTTTAACTAACTCTCAGTTCTAATTTCATGCTTTTCAAATTATTTTCTGATTATGAATTGGCTTCCTGTTTAGGTCTGTCTAAAATCAGCTGTTGTGCTAGTTATGCAGACTTAAGTATTCCTGTCACCAAGACCATTATTTCTTATAGCAAATCCGTAAAATGGCATTCTAACTTTTAAACTTCATTTTCATGGGATTGGTTAATGGAAACCTCACTGCCAGATGGATTTGCTCTTGATGTGTTGGAAACCTCTGTAAGGTAAGGCAGCTTCTGGTTGCTGGTAACTTCACCAAGTTTATGAGGAGCATGCTGTGAAGTCTAGCGTGGGTTAGCCTGTTGCCTACCTTCCTCACGATCCCTCGACCAGAGATCTTCATAGAATAGACTTTCACTGGGGCCTCTTAAAAATTATAGCTTGACACGGATGCTAGTCAAGCATTTCTTGCCTCAGAAAAATGAGGTAACAAAGTGTTTTTTTTCTCTCCTTCAGTCCTTAGGAAAAGCTGGGTCTCCTCATTTCACAACACAAAACTTTTTCTATACAATGAAATTTCCCCTTAAACAAATTATTTCAAAACCATTTTGTTAATTGTTGGATGAACTGTATCTATACTGAGATCTGTTGACTTTCTGTTTTAGCAAGTTATGGAAGATATAATTTACATTCATGCTAAAAAAACCCTTTTTGTGATTTAATAAGCATGTTCAAAATTTGGAAAACCAAATAATATAAAAAGAAGAAAATATCAATTCTCTATAATACCACTACATGTACCAATATTCTGTGCTTAAAAAAACAAACAAACAAAAAACTACTTGATTTTCATGATTGGTGTTAAATTTAATTGTTCCTGTCAACATGTTTTGTCACTCAATGACAGGAAGATGGTGTTTTAGGAATAGCCATTGACTAATAGTTACCCAGTTATCAAACAAAATAAACAACCCAGGAGTTGTTTCATGATAGATTTAAAACTTACAAATAATGGAAAAGTGAATTTCAGGTTAATAGGTATTAATTTCTAATTTCCTATAGAAGCTGCTAAGTGTTAACCTCTGCTAATCAAATGAATTGAAAGAAAATGTATTTAATTAAGGTAGTTAATCTAAGTGTATTTTTCTCTAACTGAATTTCAGTCTGTTTTAGTTAATAAGCTCAAAGATCCCTTTCCTCAAGCAGTCTAATAGCGTCTCTCTTCGTATTTCTCTTTTACAGTTAAACTATCAGTTTTGACTTTAAGATCTCTTGTTTTATGGTATGGTTTAAGATGGCGGTCCCTAATCTTTTTTGGCACCAGGAATTGGTTTCATGGAAGACAATTTTTCCACGGACAAGTAGGGAGGCATTAGATTCTGATAAGGAGCATGCAACTTAGATTCCTCACATGTGCAATGTACAATAGGGTTAGCATTGTTATGAGAATCTAATGCTGTCCTTGATCTGACAGGTGGCACAGTTCAGGTGGTGATGCGAGTAATGGAGAGCACTGTAAATACAGATGAAGCCTCACTCACTTGCCTACCACAACACCTGGCTTCTAATAGTCCGTAGACCAGTACCGATGCACTGCCTGGGGGTTGGGGATCGCAGGTTTAAGATTTTCAAAGGCTCGAAGAGAATTCATTGGCCTAGTTTCTAAATTATGACCTCAGCATATCTACAAAACTGAACACTTTCATATTAAAGAATCATATATTTTGGATGCTGTGTTTTCCTGACCCTCAAATTAAGACACATGGTTTAACAAGAAAGACATGACAAAACATAGAATGAAACTATCTTATGATACTCATGAAGCAGCCATAAACGTTGCCATTATGGCCCTTCGCTTAGAAGTGAGGGTTTCTAAGGGCTTTTTGTATTCACGTGAATAATTAGTCTTGTTTTCTGTCCTAATCAAATATTAACAGGCTAACAGTCACCATTTTTTCCTGTTTTGGGATAGAAATTGGACTTGGGAATCGTGCATCTGTGTACTAGGCACAAATTTCAGGTAGTGATTTGAGAGACCTTTTACTCTCAAATTGTTGACGGGACTTTATATATTGTAGTGTAGCCATAAATGTTCTTTGTCATAGGAATATTAGCAATAGTTGGTTCAAAGAGGTAGAGTTATTGAACATTTGCTAAACCACCTAGTTCAGTTATTTCCTCCAAGTGATTAAAATGTTTGCTACTATAGAAAGTGGACGGAGAATAAGAAATTATTGCCAAAATGTGTTTAATTCTCTGCCATTGAAAAGACATAATTTTAACTCAGACTCAGTATTTCTATTTATTATCTATAAAACTGATCAACTTACTTAAATCTTTTAAGCCTTGGATTTTCCATTTGTAAAATGGAGATAATAATATTACTACATAGCATGGTTAGGATTAACAAGAAGACATAAAGTGACTAGCAGAGTCTGGGTCAATTGTTCAATTCTCTTGCTTTTCTTTCTCCAAAGATTTCCTAAAACAGAGATGGGTAGTGTTGCCTATTTTAGAAGAGCTTTAGAACGCCATAGAGGGAATTATTGCCTCTTAGAGCTGAGTAAATATCATGTAATGCATGGTGAATGTCTGTGAAAGTAATCTTGCAAAGGGATTTCAATATTTTAGTAGGGAATGATTTCAAAATTGATGTTCATTACCTTTAAATTGTAGGCTGAACAATTTGGAATAGCTACTGAATTATGTAAACCATTCTTAAAACTATCCTCATTTTGAAATTAATTTTGAACTTAAACTTTTAGGAAGATTGATCATGTGGAAAAAAAGCAAGTTTTATTAATTGAAAAAAGCCTTCTCTAATTTTTTCACAGCCCTTTCTTAAGAAGAAACAAAGGCTTTTCCATTTTGTAACAAACAGGGCTCCTCACAGTCAAGCATCTCCACAAACTAACCTCACTTTACTTTCCTAACATTTGCCATCTTTTCCAAAATCAAATGTGCTGCTTGGGTCAGGATACTCTTCCTGGTGGTTCTGTTTAGAAATCATGTCTCTTCTTATCATTTGAGGGTTTTTTTTCTCTAATGGCCCTTACTACTCCTCCTCCGTTCAAGATGTTCTCAACTTTCACACTTCAGGATGTGAAATGTTTGCTACTATAGAAAATGAATTAATTTATTTAATTAAATTTATTTGGGTATAATTTTCAGTTTTTTTCTCTCCAATTCCCTACCTATTTATTCCTTTCCTCTCCTACATTCCTTCTCTTTCTCTATGTATGAAGTTCGTTCGGAACAATTACATTCTTTTCTTTTTGTCATACATAATTGTCAGTCAAAGCTTTCTTTTTTGAAAGAAATCTCCCTTCAAAGAAATTATAGGAAATAGATATCATTTCCTCCTGATTTCCCCCAGTAGGACAGGGATTTGAATGCAAGGAGGAAAATAAGTGATAGAAACAGAAGAGCCAGTGTGGTGGTGTAGATGAGAGACTTCCCAGGAGAGAGTTCTGGGGTAGAATCTTGGTCTTAGATGTGTCAACTGTAAAATGGGTCCAGCCGAGGCTCCCTCATGGCATAGAATTGGGTGGGCCTATAACACAACATGGGTAAGACGTCATACTCAGTGTTTGGTACATACCAGAAGCTCTATAAATGCCAATTGTTGTTGCTATCATTATCATTAGTACTATTACTACTAATATAGAAGAGCCCCAAACAAGGAAAAAGGATGAGCTAGCAACATTAGAGAATTGTACCAATAATATATCAAGATCCCATTGCCACTATAATAAATTACTGTAAATTTATGGCTTAAAACCCCCCAAATTATTTCTCTTATATTTCTGGAGGTCAGAAATAAGAAATGAATACAGGGTTAAAATTAAAGGGTCAGGAGGCCTATGTTCTTTTCTGAAGGCTCTAGGAAAAAATCTATTCCTTTTCTTTCATTCTATAAGTTTCTTTTCTGGGACTCCTTAGTTTAGGATGCATCCCCTCAATCTTGGTTACTGTTTGACACATTGAGTTCTCTTTCCTCTTAGGACCTTGAAATTTCTATGAGCTCACCTGGATAATTCAGGATAATCTCCCTTCATTGCTTCTTAGTTTAATCACTTCTACACAGTCTCTTTTGCCATATAAGGTAACATTTGGGATTCTGACAATTAGTAGATGGCCATCTTTTATGAAGTGGAGGGAAGAGATCCTTTTTCAGGACTGAGCTCTTTGGTGCAAAGGAGGCAGACATTTAGAAAGCAGCAGAAGGCCAAGAGGTGACTTGCCCTTTATGTGAAAGAGCAAGTGTTTATGGAGAGAACTGGTCAATCAACTTTGACAGACAGAAAAGTGAATTCCTGTTCCAATAGGTTTGTTATTTACAAATGAAAGTTAAGGTAAAATTTACTTTTCTAGACAAATATTCTTTTGTATGAGATGTCTTACCTGAGGTGGGTAATTTCGCTATTTCTATTAGGAGTTTCAATTTTGCTTTTCTACAATGTAAAGTGCCATCATCATTCTCTAAATGTACCTGCCTTAGATACGAAGGAAGAGGCATCTTTTTTGAATACCTATTAGGTGCTGGGAAATTATCTATGTGTCTCATTTATATTCTTTATAGTTATTTAAGGTAGGCATTGTGGGTCCTATTTTTCTATCAAAGAAACCAAAGTAAAGAAGCCTTAGGGAAATCACGTATTGTATCATGGCAAGTAAATGGCAGCTCATGATTTGAAGCTGTCTGATACCAAAGCTCAGCTTTCCCTCCTTTGATATCCAGCCTTAATAACATGGGTGACTGCATTTACCTGTTGCAGATAAGTTGTTAAATAAAAATGAGTGGAATTAGGATCTTTATCCCATGCCGTATAGTGACACCTTCTCTAAATCATATATTTTTTGTGTGTGTGTGTATGTATTCTCTATGAATTCAGAAATTTATCATATTTTAAAACAGAAAAATTATCTAAGTTGCTTGAGGGCAGGGTTTGGGTCTTATATTGTTTCACCTTTGTATGCTTTTCAGAGTTTAAACTTGGTGTTTAAACAATATTGGATGTAAGAAATATATATTGGAAATATATATTGGATAATATTGGATGTAAGAAATATATATTCAAAACTGAACAGGATGAAAAGATTTTAATTCCAGACTTTATATAATTTTAATTTTCAGAATTAAAACAAAATCTGTTCATGCAGCCATCAAATCAGATATTCTTTTCATAATGAACACCTTTCTAAAATCTTATATCTATTTATAGGAGAAAGGAAATAGATCATTTTCCATGACAACTTCTCTATTTTTAATCTACCACAAGTTCATTGTCTTTTCTTGCCTACAGTTTAATGAACTTTTCAGTTGGGGAAAAAGGAGATAAATAAATCAGGAAGGTAATTGAAGTACATTTATGGACTTCTTTTTTTCCCCAAAGGTGATTTGTCCAGGAATCAAGCAAATGATTACTTTTAAGGGCTTGATAAGCCTCGGTAGAACCACTATTGCAAATGCTCCCTGATTGCTGTAATTAACTTTGTGGCTGTGAAAGGGAACCCTTGATCTTCCTTCATTACCCAACACAAGTGCTCTGAAAATAATTAACATGAAAGTAGCCTGTGAACAAACATAATGTATGAGGACAGGAAGATACCAGTTATTTCTCTTTCAATCCACAGAATACCAGTCACTGTGTAGCTTGACAGGCAACAAGCACTGTTTTGGGATTAGCACTTTTCCTTAGGAAAATAGCGGAACCTAAAAATGACTTAACTTTCTATGAATAAAAAAGTTACTTCTTAAGTGAAACAAGATCCAGGAGAACCTCCATAGCTGACCACCTCCTTACATTGCCCACCTCCTTAGGTTGACCCAGTTTTCACAGACTGGGCATACACCAGGTGTACATATCAGTACAGCAGCCCCAGTTCCTTATGTAGACCACCTCTGTATGTTGGCCAGTTTGTTATGGTCCTGTGGATGGTCAACTTAATAGAGGTTCTATGTATTTTAAAATGCATATACTATGGATCAGGATTTAATATCTTTTATATCATTTTTTATTTCATGCTTTGTCATTTTTTGTTTTATTTTTTAGACTTTTAGAAGAAATCAAAATGAGGTGCATTTTTGTTTTTCTTTATGAGTTGTCAAGATGAGTTTGTCCTTTTTTCTGAGTGAATTATGTGTTTAATTGTTTTTAGAGATAATTCCCATTCTTTTTTATTGTTTGGGATTTATCGAAGGTACAAAGAATTAGGTTATACTGATAGTGTTTGTTAGGTAAATTTCCTCTTGTAATTGTGTCCCACCCCCCAAGAGGTGTGCCATATACTGTGACCCCCATTCCTCTCCTTCCTCTTTTCTCTCTACTTCTTCATTCTCCTACTCCTCACCTTGTATTAGCTCATCTACTGCCTTCATATTAGAGTTAAGTACATTGGAGTCTTCTTTCTCCATTCTTTTGATGCTTTACTAAGAGTAATAGTAACCTCCATCCAGGTTAATACAAAAGATGTAAAGTCTCCATCTTTTTTAATGGCTGAATAGTATTCCATGGTATACATATACCGCAGCTTGTTAACCCATTCCTGGGTTGGTGGGCATTTAGGTTGTTTCCATAATTTGGTGATTGTAAATGGAGCTGGGATAAACAGTCTAGTGCAAATGTCCTCCCGATAAAATGATTGTTTTTTTCTTCTGGGGAGATGCCTAATAATGGGATTTCAGGATCAATTGGGATGTCTAATTTGAGTTCTTTGAGGGTTCTACATACTTCCTTCCAAAAAGGTTGCATTAGTTTGCAGTTCCACCAGCAGTGTAAGTGTTTCCTTCTCTCCATATCTATGCCAGCATCCGCAGATTTGAGACTTTGTGATGTAGGCCATTCTCACTGTGGTTGGGTTATATCTTAGGCTTTTTTTGTTGTTGTTGCAGTATTTGGCCAGGGCTGGGTTTGAACCTGTTAGGTAATTGAAAAACTTACTTCATCTCCCTATCCTAGTCACCCAATGAAAATTTCAAACTTATGGCCTGCCCCCAGCAACTCTTCTCGCCAGAGCAGTAACTCCTTATTGGCTATTCTACCATCCCATCACCTACCCTAACTGACCCTATATAAGGGTGCATTTTTCTTTTTTCTTTCTCTTTTTTTTCTTCTCTCTTCCACAGTGCTACTCTGCAGCATCCCTCACCAATAAAGACCTTTTGTACAAGCCTTAGTGGTCTGTAATATCCCTGCCGGTTGAGTGCCGCCCTTTCAGAACCCACTACCTCCAGTATATGGGGCTGGTGCCCTACTCCTTGAACCACAGGCACTGCCCCAGTTTTTATTTATTTTTTAGATAGTTTCACTTATGTTGCCCTCGGTAGAGTACCATGGTGACACAGCTCACAGCAACCTCCAACTCTTGGGCTTAAGTGATTCTCTTGCTTCAGTCTCTCAGGTAGCTGGGACTATAGATATGCCCCACAATGCCCAGCTATTTTTTCTGTTGTTGCAGTTGCCATTGTTATTTAGCAGGCCTGGGCTGTGTTCCAACCCGCCTTGCCTCGGTGTATGTGGCTGGCACCCTAACCACTGAGCAACAGACATGAAACCCATTAGGGTGGTTATGATTTGAATTTCTCTGATAATCAGGGATGATGAGCATTTTTGCAAATGTTTGTTAGCCATTCTCTCTTCTTAGAGAACGTTCTGTTCATATCTCTTGCTCAGAGGTAGATGGGATTGTTTGCTCTTTTTTTGTTGATTAACTTGAGTTTTTGGTAGATTCTAGTTATTGCCCCTTTATAATATTGATACCCGGAAAATATCTCTTCCCATTCTGAAGGTTGTCTTTTTGCTTTACTTGTTGCATCCTTAGTTGTGCAAAAGCTTTTCAGCTTAATTAAGTCCCATTTGTTAATTAATTTTTGTTGTTGTTGCAATGGCCACTAGAGTATTTTTCTTATTTCCAAGACAGTATGTATTGAGATGAGGAAACTTCTCTCCTCTATAATCCATATTAGCTTAACAACCTTTATTTCCATTCAGTTGTCAAGTTCATAATGTGGAAGTGGATTACAAACTTACTACAGAGTTACCTATTTGAAATAGTCAAGTTGTAGTGAAAGTATCACTAATCATCAAGGAAATGCAAATTAAAACCTCAGTAGAACCATTCTAACTCCATCGGAATGGCCATTACTAAAATGTCAAAAAACAAGAGATGATGGTATGGATGCAGAGAAGAAAGAGCACTTACATGCTGGTGGTGGGACTGAAAAACAATATAACCTCTATGGAAAATAGTGTGAAGATTCCTCAAAGAACCAAAAGTAGACATACCATTAGATCCAACAATCCCACTACTGGATATCTACCTAATGGGAAAGAAGTCATTTTATCAAAAAGGCACTTGCACTCAATGTTTATTTTGTAGCACAATACACAATTTCAAAGATATGGAATCAACCTAAGTGCCCATCCATTCACAAGTGAATAAAGAAAAAGAAATGTGATATATATATGTGTATATATGAATATGTATGTATACACACACATTATGGAATACTACATAATCATAAAAAGTATTGAAATAATGTCATTTGAAGCAATTTGGACCATTATCCTAAGTGAAGTGTCTCAGGAATAGAAGAACAAACAGCACATGTGCCCGCTAATAGGTGAAGCTAAAGGATGAGTGTACATGGGTATAAAGAACCTTGGAAACTAAGAAGGAGGGAGAGTGGGACAGAGGTGACAGATAAAGACTTATATATTGGGTACAGTGAACACTGTCCTGCAGATGGGCACACTGAAGGCCCTGATTTCAGCGTTATATGTGTACAGTGTATCTATGTCCCCAAAACATCTCCACCCCTTCAATATTTTGAAATAAATTTTTTTAAAAGAAAGGGAGCTTATCTTTCATTTCCACTGTAATGACTTGCAAATAGGCATCACAGTTATTAAGTGATGTGCTCATCAAACTTAGCTTTGGCTAAAGGACTCAGAGGAGACAGTTTTTATTTCCCAGTACTTCAGTGTAGTACCGTATTTTGTAAAGAGTAGTTGTGCAATAAATACTCATTGCAATGACTTGAGCCCTCTTGGACTCTTTCTGTCTGTGACCATCTCTCTGCTACCTGTCAATCACACTATAAGACATTCCAGAGGTCATTCTTGGCTGTGGTTGTGAGGGATTTTAGGAATTCTAAATGTAGTTTGCATGTTATCCTTAAGAAGGTTCTGCTCTAGCATTATGGGTTGGTTTTTGTTAGTGATCTCTTATGTTTTTCATTATGGTCATGCCTTTGTTTCCCATGTAAGTTAGGATCTTATCTTTTTATTTTTGTAAGAGTTGGTTCTGATGACTTTGGTGGCTAGAAGCCTGCCCTGTTTCTTTCAATGACCTAGTTTTACTGATTTCTCCTACTGAATCTTAGTTTGTATGTCTGTGTTTCTCCAATGTTCAGGTATACTTACTCAGGTTAAAGATTTCCTACTTGAGCACCTATTTTTTGCTGTGTTTGAATAGGAATGAGGCAGTGGGGAGCAGCAAAGATCGGTATGAAATGCGTGGGCTTCCAACTGATCTACATCCGAAGACAGGCTTTTCCACTTAACTAGTTGCATGCAATTTTTACCTCCTGAAGTCTTGGTCTCCTTTTTAAATTATTTTTTATCTTGTTTTCTTTTTTCTTTTATTTTTTAAAATTATTTTTGGCTCACTTTTACTGAAAGATTAAATTTTCTTATGTAAAAAATAGATGTTATATACAAATATTACTCATCTGATATGGATTAAATTAGATAATGTACGTAAAGTACTTGATTCAGAGCCTCGCACAGAGTAAGCGAGTTCTCAGTGAATGATGGTGATCTGCCCTCAGATTTGTCTTGATCCATGCTCACCTTCTATAGTATCCATCACCTACCTATTATCAGACAGTCCTTTCTGATGACAAAAGCTCCCTGTCTTGATCATTTTACTAGACTCTGAGCTGTCTTGATTTTTCTGACATTTCATCGTAGACCTGTCCAGTCTCCAGGTCCTGAACCAATGTGCCCTTCCCCTTTGCTCCACAATAAAAAGTCTTTGCATGTCTTGAGCTCTGTGCCTGATATCTGCTCTACTATTAATTTCTGGAATTACTTCTTTATATTTTTTCTCTAATAAAATAAGAAACATCATTTTAAGAAAACAACATTTCCATTTTGAGTTCATGTTATTTCATGTTTATATATACTTACTTCAGTCACACTCCATAATTATTTTGTATGTGGCTATTATGTACCAGTCACTGTTAGAAGTGCCAGCGATGCCATGAAGAATAAAACAGATAGGAATTCCTTAATCTTCTACTAAAGGAGGGCCACAATAACCAAATTGACACATAAAGAATACTATGAATGCTATGTCATGTTATGATAAGTTATATGAATGAAAGTAATATGTGATGGGGTAGAGCAATGTGGCAGGTGTATGCGTGCTCATTTGTGCAGAGTCCTGAATATATGAAGGCAAAGGCCATTGCTAAATCGAGTATGGTAGTAGGAAGAGGGAAAAGCAAGGGCAAAGGATAGAAGGATGCAAGTTTGACTGATATGAAGAAGACCAGAATAGCAGGACCTTAATGAATAAGAAGGAAATTAGAAAGAGATGCAGTCAAAGAAGTACAAGGTTGGACAATTAAGTTTGCAAACTCATCCTAGAAAAAGTGCTACAAACATCATCATGAATATCACAGTGGTCTAGTTGGAGGTATTCCCCTTAGGAAGCTATAGATAAATGCCAGTGCCTAGTCCACCCTTCAAAGCAATTTTGGAATTCTTTTCCTGTAATGTCCACCAGAGCTGTTGTATGAATATTGACAATTAAGTTCACAAACTCAAGCTGACAAAAGTGCTACATACCTCGTTGCTGAATATCACTATGGTGACCTTTGGCCTTCTCCACTGGGGCACTTGGTGATCTATCTAAAATAGGCCCCTTGCCTGCCATTGTTAGCTTAGGTCTTGGAAACATTTTTGTCCCTCATTCTACTTCCATAATTTGTTTTAACTTTATTTACTTTATTGACAAAGTGTCCAGTTCACCATTTTATTCTGAGTCTTTTGCTTAGTCATCGAACAGCAAAGACTCTTAGTGTATGATTGTTGTGGGAATGGATGAAAGAAATAGTCCATGATGGCTCACTTGGTAGGGCGCTGGCCCCATATACTGAGGGTGGTAGGTTTGAACCTGGCCCCAACCAAACTGCAAAAAAAAATAGCTGGGCATTGTGGTGGATGCTTGTACTCCCAGCTACTCAGGAGGCTGAGGCAAGAGAATCGCCTAAGCCCAGGAGTTGGAGGTTGCTGTGAACTGTGATACCATAGCACTCTACGGAAGGCAACAAAGTGAAACTCTGTCTCTTAAAAAAAAAAAAAGAAAAGAAAAGAAATGGTCCATGATGATATTTTAAAAATTATTTATAAACATTTACTTATAAGGAATAATGTAAGGGCTTTTATGAAAAAATCTAACATACATGCCATTGTTAGAATTCTTAGCGAAAGGTATTTCAGTTTAAACTTCAAATTTTCCAATTTCTATTGTCCATCAAAGACATCTATGTAGATGAATTCTTACTGCTCTTACTTTTTTCTTTTTCTTTTTCTTTTTTATTATCTTTATCATTAAATCATAGCTGTGTACAATAGTGCAATCAAGGGGTACAATGTGCTGGTTTCATATACATTCTTAACTATTTTCATCAAACTGATTAACATAGCCTTCCTGGCAATTTCTCCATTATTATATGAAGACATTTGTATTCTGCATTTAGCAAGGTTCGCCTGTACCCTTCTAAGATGCACCATAGGTACGGCCCCACCAATTACCTTCCCTCCGCTCTACCCTTCTCTCTCCCCTCCCTACCCTTGCCCCTTTCCCTATATTCTTGTGTTATAGTTGGGTTATACCCTTCATACAACAGCTATAAATTAGCTTCATAGTAGGGCTGACTACATTGGATAATTTTTCTTCCATTCTTGAGATACTTTGCTAAGAAGAATATGTTCTAGCTCCATCCATGTAAACATGAAAGAGGTAAAGTCTCTATCTTTCTTTAAGGCTGCGTAATATTCCATAGTATACATGTACCACAATTTATTAATCCATTTGGGGATTGATGGATACTTGGGTTTCTTCCATGACTTAGCAATTATGAATTGGGCTGCAATAAACATTCTGGTACAGATGTCTTTGTTATAATGTAAGTTTTGGTCTTCAGGGTATATACCTCGTAAAGGAATTATAGGATCAAATGGCAGGTCAATTTTTAGATCTCTAAGTACTCTCCAAACATCCTTCCAAAAGGAACGTATTAGTGTGCATTCCCACCAGCAGTGTAGAAGTGTTCCCTTTTCTCCACATCCACGCCAACATTTCTGGTTTTGGGATTTTGTTATGTGGGCTAATCTTACTGCAGTTAGGTAATATCTCAAAGTAGTTTTGATTTGCATTTTTCTGATGATTAAGGATGGTGAGCATTTTTTCATGTGTCTGTAGGCTAAGAGCCTGTCTTCTTTAGAGAAGGTTCTCTTTAAGTCTTTTGCCCATCTTGAGATGGGATCACTTGTTCTTTTGTTGCTAATACGTTTGAGTTCTCTGTGGATTCTGGTTATTAAACCTTTGTCGGAGGCATAACCCACAAATATTTTCCCACATTCTGAGGGCTGTCTGCATGCTATACTTACTATATTCTTGGCCTTACAGAAGCTTTTTAATTTGATCAGGTCCCAGTATTGTATCGTTGATACTACTTCAATTGCCTGGGGAGTCCTCCTCATAAAGTATTCACCCAAGCCGATTCCTTCAAGAGTTTTCCTGTACTTTCTTCCAGAATTTTTATAGCTTCAGTCTTAAGTTTAAGTCTTTTTTTTTTTTTTATTGAATCATAGCTGTGTACATTAATTCATCCATGGGGTACAGTGTGCGGTCTTCACATACAATCTGAGATATTTTTATCAACCTGATTGACATAACATTCATGAGATTTTCTCATTTACTAAGTGAAAACATTTTGATCTGTATTTAGAAGTTTTCTCCTCACCCTTCAAATATGCACCACAAGAGTGATCTCAACCTTTAATCCAGTAAGAGTCTATCTTAGTTAATGGTCAGAGGTGTGGGTTCAATTTCAGCCTCTTACAGTTTGCTAGCCAGTTCACCCAGCACCATTTGTTAAATAGAGAGTCTTTTCCCCACTGAATGTTAACAGTATGTAGTTGGATTCATCTCTTGGTTGTCTAGTCTGTTCCAAACATCTACCTCTCTGTTTTTGTGCCAGTACCATGCTGTTTTGATCACTATAGATGTATAGTAGAGTCTCAGGTCTGGTAGTGTGATTCCTCCTGCTTTGTTTTTATTTCTGAGTAACGTCTTGGCTATTCAAGGTTTTTTCTATATAAAACCTATATATTAGGTTTTTTCTAATATAAAACAAAGTATTATTTTTTTCAAAATATGAGAATGGAGCTTTTATAGGAATTGCATTAAAATTATATATTGCTTTGGGTAGTATAGACATTTTAACAATATTAATTCTTCTCAGCCATGAGCATGGAAGATGTTTTCATTTGTTAACATTTTCAGTTATTCCTTTTCTTAAAGTTTCATAGTTCTCTTTATAAAGATCTTTCACATCCTTTGTCAGGTAAACCCCAAATATTTCATCTTCTTTGGCACTACTGTGAAAGGAATGGATTCCTTGGCTGTTTTTTCAGCTTGGCTATTGTTGGTGTATATAAATGCTACAGATTTATGGGTGTTTATTTTGTAGCCTGAGACACTGCTGTATTCCATGATCACTTCTAAAAGTTTTGTTGTAGAATCCCAGGTGTTTTCCAGATATACCATCATATCATCTGTGAAGTGTGAAAGTTTGATGTCTTCTGACCCTAAGTGGATACCCTTGATCGCCTTTTCTTCCCTAATTACAATGGGTAAAACTTCCATTACAATGTTGAAGAGAAGAGGACATAATGAGCAACCTTGCCTGGTTCCTGAACTAAGTGGAAATGACTTCAATTTAATTCCATTCAATATGATATTGGCTGTGGGTTTGCTGTAGATGGCCTCTATTAGTTTAATAAATGTCCCTTTTATACCAATTTTTTTAAGTGTTCTAATCATGAAGAGATGCTGGATATTGTCAAAAGCTTTTTCTGCATCAATTGAGAGAATCATATGGTCTTTATTTTTTAATTTGTTTATGTGCTGAATTACATTTATAGATTTATGTATTTGAACCAGCCTTGAGATCCTGGGATAAAGTCCACTTGTTCATGGTGTATAATTTGTTTGATGTGTTGCTGGATTCTGTTTGCTAGGATCTTGTTGAATATTTTTGCATCAAAATTCATTAGTGATATTGCTCTAAAATTTTCTTTTCTTGTTGTGTCTTTCCCTAGTTTACAGATCAAGGTGATGTCTGCTTCATAGAATGCATTGGGTGTTATTCCTACTTTTTTCTATATTTTGGAAGAGGTTTAGTAATATAGGTACTAGTTCCTCTTTAAAGGTTTGGTAGAATTCCGACATGAAGCCATCTGGTCCCCGGCTTTTCTTTTTAGGGAGATTTTGCATTGTTAATGCTATTTCAGAACCTGATATAGGCTTGTTTAGTATTTCCACTTGGTTCTGGCTAAGTCTTGGTAGGTGACGTGCTTCCAAGTATTGGTCAATTCCTTTGAATTTTCATATTTCTGAGGGTATAGTTTCTTGTAGTATTCATTGAGGATTTTTTTGGACTTCTGAGGGGTCTGTTGTTACTTCGTCTTTACCATTTCTGATTGAAGAAATTAGAGATTTTACTCTTTTTTTCCTGGTTAAGTTAGCCAAAGGTTTATCTATCTTACTGACCTTTTCATAAAAGCAACTTTTTGATTTATTTATCTGTTGTATAATACTTTTGTTTTCAATTGTGTTTAATTCTGCTCTAATTTTGGTTATTTCTTTTCTTCTGCTGGGTTTAGGGTTGGAAAGTTCCTCCTTCTCCAGTGGCTTGAGATGCCCCATTAAGTTCTTAATTTCCTCCCTTTCTGTTTTCTTGAGGAAGGCTTGCAGCACTATAAATTT
>CAUYON010076581.1:0-15851 GCA_963573935.1 Arctocebus calabarensis
ACTTTAAATTGCTAACTTGGGCTAAGCCAAAGCTTTCCCAGGAAAGTGCTGTGGCTGGGATCACTCCTTGAGTGGCTATCCACTTACCCAGTGTGCCAAAACCGGTCTCACCCTATGCCCCTGAGGGCTAAGGCTGCAAGGCGTCTCAGTCCCCGCCTTTAGTCTGCTCAGTCACTAGATTACTCGCTCGGGCCCAATGCCTGTTATGCGACCCTGAGAGTGGAGCTTGCTAGGGCAGTTCTCCCACAATGGCTCCACACTGCCCACCACCAAACACTGGCCGCTCCGTCTGGCTTGGTGGCCCAGTCTGGAGCCCCAGACAACACTCAAAAAACCCCCGCACTCCTACCCAAGTTCTCCCAGGGCAGTTCACCCGAGTGCCAAGTCCAAAAGAAACACAAACAGCTCACAGGCAAGGCCTTTCCAGCCTGCAGTCCCACTGCTGCCCCACCCACAGCCGCCGACAGGATCAGACTTAATGAACAGATGCAACCACTTGCCCAGTCTCCGCCACTTTAGCCTTCCTCAAGGTGTCCAGAAGCCTCACGCTGTTTCCCTGTGTCCCCAAAGGGAAGTTTCTGGGCAGAGATGCCTGAAGTCCTCTCTCTCCAGTCTCACTGTGCCCAGCCGCAAGGAAGCTGTTACTCGTCTGCCATCTTGCTCCGCCAGAATTTGGTTTCAAAGAAAGCCTCTTACCTTCATCTGACTTAACACTGTCACTAATTGAATCCCCTTAAGTTATTAGAAATGTTTAAAATAAAATCTACTAAAATTAAGTATTACCGTTGTGATACATCTTGGCTACCAATATATTTACTTGAGGAATTGGTGAAGATTTTTGTCATACCTTTAGTTTCTGTAAGGTGTGTTCAAATCAAAGTTTTAGAGGTTAGCTCCTAATTTTTCTTTGTGATTTGAGAAAGTGTTACCAGATGGTCTTAGAAAAGCAACAATACTACACAATTACAATGCTTTGCCATAATATACCATACTATACTATGCCATGTCATACTACATATACATGCAGGTGTACACATACATATGTTGACCCTCTTTATCCATGGGTTCTTTGTAGATTCAACCAACCACAGATCGGTAAGACTTGGCAGAATAAAAACCAACAGTATGCGCCCCCCCCAAAATTAAAAAAACAATATTATATAACAACTGTTTACAGTTTGGTATAAGTTACCTAGAGATGATTTAAAATATATAGTCGGGTATGTGTAGGTTATGTGAAAATATTGTATCATTTTGTATAAGGGACTTTAGGAAACTTGTGGATTTTGTTACCAATATCTGTGTGGGATCCTGAAACCAATCTTCTGTGGATACAAACGGATAATCGTATATACACATATATATGTATACACACACTTCATATTCACACAGAGCTATATACCTATTAGTATATAATAAATACAGCTATATAGCTCTAAGTGTGTCTATTATACTAAACTATTTGGATGCTTTTAGAATATGAGACATAGGCTCCGCACCTGTGGCTCAACAGGCTAAAGTGCCAGCCTCATACACCTGAGCTGGCGGGTTCGAATCCAGCCTGGACCCTCCAAACAACAATGATGGCAGCAACCAAAAAAAAAAAAAATGGCCGAGCATTGTGACAGGCACCTGTAGTCCCACCTACTTGGGAGGCGGAGGCAGGAGACTCGCTTGAGCCCAGGAATTGAAGGTTGCTGTGAGCTGTGATGCCACTGCACTCTAGCGAGGGCGACAGCTTGAAGCTCTGTCTTAAAAAGAAAAAAGAATATGAGAAGTAATTAATTATAGACCTTCAGAGTCAGATAAGTGGTCACAAAAGGCCAGCTGAAATAATCCAGATGTAAGAGTACAACAAGAAATTAAGGATGCTTATGTTTAATCAAGCACTAGAAAGAAATAGGATTAGGATATGAATAAGATAAAGGTAGATATGTTCAATAAATAGTAGAAATAGGATTCCTTGTATCTTGATTAGTGCCAAATTGGAGATAAATCACTTGTAATCTAATCTGTAAACCACCTGTTTTCAAAGTAATAGCCTCTCCCTGACAATCTCCCCTTTTTAATTTCATTGAACATGTAGTATTGTACTTCAATAGAAAAATTCAATCAGCTGGTGAATATAATGATTATATAACTGAGTGGTGTGAGGAGTGTAGCTCAAAGCTACTCATTATGATCCACAGCAAGTATTAAGTTCTTTTTTAAATTGTTTTATGTTGAAATGTCATGCATGTTTCATATTCAGTATTATACCCAAATTAATTTTTAATGGGGGCATATCCCCTCCCATTAAATCTTCAAGTAAAATTGTATTACCAAAAATATGCTGCAGCCTATTCCTTTTTGTGAAAAGGATAAGAAAATATTTTAATTTTAAAAAATGCTCCTAAGGTAGGCACTCTGCCCATCTGTCCCTTGTCCCGTGGTGTCTTTGTGAGAAGTTTGTCTTTTTTTTTTTTTCTTTTATTCTATTTTCTTTTTTAGAAGTTTGTCTTTACCAGTCCACCAACATCTCAAGTTAGGGTTAAGGTAATTCAAGAAAAACTAAATGAAGTTATTTGGCAGTTGATTATAGACAATAATTATGTACAGCATATAGCATAGTAATGTTAAGTCAGACATGGTTTATTAATCGTGCAAATTTGCCAAATCAATGTCATTGTGAGAAATATTAACAGACTGGGGAAGGGAACAAAATTTATATGTAGGATTAGTTTCTCCTAGTTTGTACAGCACAATTTTTTGAGTCTCTCTTTTATAATAAGAATATATTATCTATCAGAAGTATAATCTCATAGAATAAATACTATTCTCATGGTAGTAATACCTAACTGGTTTATCGACCTTACTGTAACAATAGTTATAATGCTTTGGGTTTTTTACCTGAAAAACTTCTAAAAGCTTTACTTAGAGGGTGGTAAAACAGAACACATAATTTTCAGTTTGAACTAAAGAAATCAAATGAATTTTATTTGCCCTATTTACTATTGCATACGTTCAAAACATATTTTCTTCCAGAAGTCTTATATTCAAGTATTTAAGTATTAAGATATTTAAGCTGCCTTTGTGCAGCTAATAACTTAGAAGTTGAATATGCTTATTTTGTTTTCTGAGGCCTATAAAACATAATAATTTTTGTTTTTTATTATTAAGGGATGGTCGGATGCTGTTTGACTACCTGGCAGACAAGCATGGTGTAAGTGTTATTTTTTTAAATGTTTTAAAGTTGTCCTGTCTTAATAAGGCTGATTAAAGACTAGTCTATACAGATAGATTTATGGCTTGGCCTAAGAATATAGTTTCCACATTAGTTTATTAAATGTAATATCTGATATATTTTTCAAAACTTTGATTTAGAAATGGTACTAATAAAAAATATGCTTATACTTGCCTTTAGGTAATAGAAATTTTCAAAGCTTTTATTTATTCCAGAATTATAATAGTTTGCATTTCACATTAGTCTCAACAGCAAACTAGTTATTATAGGGCACAGGTTACCTTGTGGCTTAACAAGTAGTAAGTAAAGATAAAAATAAATTTGAATTAGGAATGCTTTGAGAAGTAAAATTAAGTGATAGTAATACTTTAGCTGCTTTTGAAATACATAGCAGCCTTTGAAATTATCAAGGTCTTCATAAACCCCTAAATTCACAAATATAGAAATCTTTTAAGCTTTCCTAGCTATCTCCCAAACTAGATTCCCTTGTGTTAAATCTAAGTGTGAGGCTTTGCAAATAATTAGTTCTTTAACTTGCATTTGGGTTTTCTCTCTTTGTGTATCAATCACTGTGACAGGAGACTTTTTGAGCACTTACTTTTACTGACGTTCACGAAATATTTGGCAGGTTTGTTCATGTTCTGGTTTAGAGCCCTTCTTTTAGGTTTCTTTTATTTTTCACTGTGCTTACATCGTTAACACTAAAAGTTGGTGTTATTTTGGGGCCACAGAACAGACGTTTACTATACATGTTACTTGTAAAGAACCACAAAAACTTAAAAGAATACATACATTGGGTAATTAGCTAAGTTGTCACCAGCTGAGGGACTCATATGCTAAACCTTTAGCTGGAATTCAAATTTGCATCATAACTATTATTAAAATTCACAATTCTGGGCGGTACCTGTGGTTCAATGAGTAGGGCGCCAGCCCCATACACTGAGGGTAGCAGGTTCAAACCCGGCCCCGGCCAAACTGCAACAAAAAAATATCTGGGTGTTGTGGCGGGCGCCGGTAGTCTCAGCTACTCGGGAGGCTGAGACAAGAGAATCGCCTAAGCCCAAGAGCTGGAGGTTGCTGTGAACTGTGACGCTACGGCACTCTACCGAGGGCGACAAAATGAGACCCTTGTCTCTTAAAAAAAAAAAAAAAGTTCACAATTCTTTGAGTCAAAACTGTGAATGTTAAATTGACTATTTCTTAATGGCTATTATCTTTCATCATGGTATGGTATTTATTTTTGGAGGCAGCTTTTGGGAGACTTTGAAAGAACTGACTTCTGGGGTCATTTAAAGAAGTGGACTGTAATTTTAAAACTCAATAACAAATGTAACTTTGTTTTTCTCTTTAGTTTAGGCAGGAGTATTTAGATACACTCTATAGGTATGCAAAGTTCCAGTATGAATGTGGGAATTACTCAGGAGCAGCAGAATATCTTTATTTTTTTAGAGTGTTGGTAAGTAATATTATTTTTCTTCTCTCTTATGTAGTTTCCCTTGGTTTCTTATAATGTGTCTATAGATTTGGGTCTGTATATTAAGAATAAAGAAACTGACCAGGCAAGGTGGGCTCACGCCTATAATCTTATCATTATAGGAGGCTGAGGCAGGTGGGTTGCCTGAGCTGACCAGTTCGAGACCAGCCTGAGCCAGAACAGGATCTCATCTCTAAAAATAGCCAGGAGTTGTGGCAAGCGCATGTAGTCCCTGCCGCTTGGGGGGCTGAGGCAAGAGAATCACTTGAGCTCAAGAGTGAAGTTGCTATAAGCTGTGAAGATCACTGTACCAAGGGTGACAAAATGAAATTCTATCTAAAAAAAATAATAATAATACCAGGAATAAAGAAATTGTTCACAAGAAAAAAAATGGATAGAAACAGGAAACCTTGTGTCAGGATCTCAAATTTGGAGAAAGATTTAACTTGCATTGTTTTATATATGATTTTTAGCATTAGCAGACTTCTAACACATAGTGGATTTGTTGTTACAACATTAAAGCACAGTTTTGGTCCTTAATCAGTATTCATACTGGTCCTTAATTCATGCTGAATAGGTATGTTATTCCTTGCTTTATTTTAGTCTTTTATGCTATATACATTCCTTGAACTTGTTCTAAACAACTGTGAAGTCCTAATGGCATTTAAAATATTTTTTTTTTTTGGCATTTAAAATATTTTATGCCTCAATAGTAACTATTTTCTATTTACCTTTGCCTTCTGCCATTAGAATATAAAGTTTGATGGCTTTTTGATTAGTGGGGTGTAGATGAGTTCCAAGGGCACTATTAAGTACCCTGTTACTGTCATTTGTGTGTTTGATAAGTTTGTAGATTCAGGGCTTTTGTTAGGGAAGAAGAGTCCTGTGAAGCCAGATCAAAAGACCACAAATTGACATACTTCTGTCTTCTGTTCAGGTAACTGTAATAAGTGCCTTCTATAGTTATCAAGATATTCTTGTTTTAATTAGCTTCTCATTTGAGAAATTAAAATTTGTTTTTTAACTTGGATTAGGAAGCAAGTATGTAACATAAATCTCTGGTTTTCTAGTTTGATTCTCAAAAAAGCCCTTTTGTCTTCTAATCTTGGAAGAGTCCCTTTCTTTTGTCTTTATTTCCTGATGCTTTTTTCCTTAGTTTTCAGCTCTACATGCCATAAAAAAGACACATTTTGCTGTCTTTGATTATTTTCTAGGTAATTAAATTTTCCCATTGGTGGGAGGGAGAGTTTGGTGTTAGTTCTGGTAATTCCTATACTGAAATTGCATAGACAACTTTATTTTTGAAAACTATCTACCTTCCTTCAAAGAAATTAAGATTTTATGTTTATTTCCAACTTTGAGTTGAAAAATTATTTTTCTCTTGCTTCCATTTGTAAGTTAATTCTTGCAGATTAGCTGTGGTTAGCTTGCAAGTGCATTGAAGGTAATCAGTGATGCTAAACTTGCAGTAACTTATCAGAAAATTCCATCAGTTTTACTTTGAATATTATGAAAGATTTAGGAGAGCAAAAGTTGATTACTTTGGAAATGTAAACAGCTTAAACCAGGATTGTAAAATCAGAAGCCTGGTATATGATTACAGGTACTTGAAAAGAGTTGGTTATTCATATCATTTGTTAATGCTGAGAGTGAATTTTGAGAATGAAGATTTAGTGTCATGTAGAGTTGCAGCACAGTAAATTTATTGTTGCTGGTCAGTGAGTGACTGTGCCATTTTGCTAAGACATGGAAACTGAAGGTAACTGCTGGAAATCCAGATATTGAAATGCTTCTAGCATATCCACCTGAAAGCAGGTTGGTATGAAGAGCCAACTGTAGTGACATGGAGTTTAGCCAGAGTGGTATACATGAACCTTTTGAGGATTAAGAAACTTGCTGCACTGTGACAAAAAGCTTTTATCTTAACACTTGCAACACATTCTAGTTTTAATAGCATCATTATGTTTGTTATGGAGTGTAGTCTCATAGTCTGAAAAGTTCTGCAAGTGATAGATATTATACTTAAAGGTTTGGGGAATTTTTATGTTTACTTTTTCAAAATATGAAATTCTAAATCAGTTTCCTGTCTTAGAAAAATTCTGAGTTAGTTTTAATTTCTTGAATTGCCCTAAAAATCTTGTACTGGAACTTAGGTGACATTTAGATGGAGTGATTGAATACTTTGATAATGAACACAAAGTTAATATGCTTTACATTAAGAGCAGTCAATATATAGTTATTGAAAGTTTTTTAAATGTTATTTGCAATTCATACTTAAAATTTTTGCTCCATCTTACACATAAAACATTTGAGTTAGGTGAAGAGTTGGTTGCTTTTAATTGACATAACAGCAGGCTGACAAAGCTAATTAAAAGAGTAGATTATATATTATTTTTTTTCTTTTGGTTTAGATACTAACATAAAATGTACGTATTTGAATTTATTAATAGCAAACCTAAAAATTTTGTTTTAGAGTTGAGGTGGAAAATGTCAATGTTTTACTTGAATTACTTAATTTTATTTTTTGCACTGGCTTTTTTTGACTTTTGAATTCTTTTCTGGTGGTTGGTTATTCTTTTAAATCTATGGTTAGAGAAACATAAGCTATGAAAGAGCCATTGTAACTATGATCTGAGATTAGAATTTGACTCTCCAAATGACCTATTGTAGCTCAGTGTTGTATAAATTAAAGCTGTGTGACCCTAGAATCTGCCTTTATTTTTAAAAGACTTGGTGGATTTTTAGAAACATGAAGGAATGTTTAGGTATAGTCTGCTTGTGAAACCTTTTACATTTATACTCCAAGAACTGTGTTAATTGAAATGCAATGGTGGAACAGGTTTGGTGGGAATTTTTTAAACACCTTTGTTTTAAAAGTTACTAACATTGGCCAGGGTCAGTGACTCACCAATAATCCCACCACTTTGAGAGGCTAAGGCAAGAAGATTGCTTGAGGCCAGGACTTAGAGACCAGCCTGGGAAACATAGTGAGATCCCCATTTATACAAAAAATAAAATATTTAGCTAGGAGTGGTGGTTCGTGCCTGTAGTCCTAGCTACTTAGGAGGTTGAGGCAGGAAGATTATTTGAGCTCAGGAGTCTGAGGTTGTAGTGAATTATGTACTCTAACCCAGTTGACACAGTGAGACTCTGTCTCAAAAAAAAGTTCACACTGTTTATTTTTTTTTAATCTTACCTTGCTATGCCTTTGATGTAGCTCCAAAATTTCTTGACTAGGTTATTGTTGTGTTTGGACTAGAGTTATAGTGTATCTTAAAACTGAAAGCATCTTAGATGCGATATGTTTTAATACTCATATGTCCTTTGTAAGGATTAAATATTTTATCATCAAAGCAATGATTGTATGGATTTGTATAATTGTATTTTTTAATGTCGGTGAATTTTGACAAATGCATATACTTGTGTGGCACCCACTGAATCAAGGTAAAGAATGTTCTTCTCACCCCAGGAAGGCCCTCTGTGTCCCATTTGTAGTCATACTCCATTCCTGGTACTGGGTATTCATTGATCTCTTTCTGTCCTTACCAGAATAGTTTTACCTATTCTAGAATTTCATACAGGTAGAATGATACAGTAGAATGATATGTATGTTTGTAACTGGCTTATTTTTAGCAGCAAGTTTTTGAGATTCATTCATAATATTGTGTGTACCAGGAGTTTGATTCTCTTTTATTACTTAGTAGTATTTTATTTTATGACTATATCATAATCTGTTTATTCATCTGTTGATGACCATTTGGATTATTAAAACTATTACAAATAAAGTCATGAATATGGGTTTACAGATGTATTGTGGGTATACTTTGTGATAATAATTAGACCCAGGGGTTTCATGGATATGTTTCAGAATATAATTTACCAGTTACATCTCTATTATTTGCCTGTTTTTAGAGTTTGTTAGCTGTTATTTAGTATATTAAAATCAGTCACTGCCATCAAAGGAAGAATCTCAGGCTGAGTCTGTATTATGGTCCCCAAAGTTTAGGTTATCTATCTGATATCTTTATTTTTATTTATTTCTGTCCATATTAGATAAATATATGGGTGCATCTCTGTATATCTGTATCTATCTCTGACATTTTTATTATGCATTATCTTAGATTTACCAAGTTCTGTCAGGTGAAACTATAATCTCTACACATTATGCCGTTTAAACAACACAACTGAAGTGGGTTCTGTTAGTCTACCCATATTACAGATGAGGAAGCTAAAGCACACATTATTAAGGGGCAGAGCCAGAACACCTGGGGATTAGATTTCTAATCATGCACACACAATTTTATTTAACTTGTAATTATGATACATGTGGGGGTGGGGGGGAATAATGTAATGAAGAATAATAAAATACATGTATTTAAAAAAATGATACATGCTTGATATTTATACCTAAGTGCTTCAGTGAAAGATTAAATCTGAAATTCCATCTTTGGGTGTTTCCTGCACTGGCCTTAGTTGCTGCTGCTTTAGCACGTACAATCAGTTCGGAATCATTTGGCCTCCATTCTCTTGCCTTGTTTTAGAGAGTCCTACTTTTTTGTAGCCTGGTTTGTTTTCTGTTGTTAGTCTGGTCCTTATAAGTATATTTAGTTTGTGAACCTTGTTCACAAGTGGAGAGAAAAGTAGGGATGGCTTTTAGTCCTCCTTTCTGCTAGGCTAATACCATGATATAAAATTTGTATATTTTGTGATTAGAAAGAAGTGTAATTTTGGGCAAGGTACATTCTCTGTGCATTACTTCCCCTATTGAAAATGGGGCTTAAAAGTAATTATCTACCTTAATAGGCTTTTTCTTAGGATTATATGAGAAAATTCACTTTTGCTCAGTACATAATCCTTTGATATAACTATCATTAATAATTGTATGAGATGATGAGTCTGGTCCCCCCACCCCCCAATTTCCACAACCCCTTCCATTTGTGTCATAATTTGGAATTTATTTTTTGTTGTAGACATCATTTCTCCACAACTCTCAGTGTTCCCTATTTTCATTCTAGGGATTTTAGTGAGAAATTCTCTGTGACTCTGACTTGGTTTCTCAAGTTTTATCTACCTTAAATCTGAAAAGTTGTGCATAAATTATCGGAAATGAGTTATGCTAAAATGGTGCTGCTGTTTCCTAGTTTTAAAAGTTACTCTTTAGTTTCTGATCTAGACTGAATATTAAAGACCTGAGTTATTTTTAGTGTAAACTTTTTGAAATAGTTAAACCAGTGTGATCCAGTAGAGTGGAGATTTGGGAAGAAAGCTATAGGTCTTTTAGTAGGCTAGATGGATATATGAGGTATAAAATATATATATTTTTCCTTCTAGAACACTCAACAATATAATTACTTATAATTGCTTAAACAGGTTCCAGCAACAGATAGAAACGCTTTAAGTTCACTCTGGGGAAAACTTGCATCTGAAATCTTAAGGCAAAATTGGGATGCCGCCATGGAAGACCTGACACGGTTAAAAGAGACTATAGATAATAATGTGAGTGACACTTATTCTGAGTTATTCTCTGAAATTTCTATCTATCCTTCATATTTTCTGATGAAGAATAATTCTGTCTACTTTGAGGGGAAGCCTAAAATTTTCAGGTTGACTCTTTATTTATTTATTTATTTATTTTTTTGTAGAGACAGAGTCTCACTTTATCACCCTCAGTAGAGTGCCGTGGCGTCACACAGCTCACAGCAACCTCCAATTCCCAGGCTTAAGCAATTCTCTTGCCTCAGACTTCCAAGTAGCTGGGACTACAGGCACCCACCACAACGCCCAGCTATTTTTCTGTTTTGCAGTTCGCCGAGGCTGGGTTTGAACCTGCCACCTTCGGCATATGGGGCCGGCACCCTACTCGCTGAGCCACAGGTGCCGCCCTTCAGGTTGACTCTTATTTGTTAACCTTTTTGTTGACAAAAAATCACTGTCTATTAGTATGTTGATTAGTTTTTCTGAATCTGGAAGGAAACTATCAAGTTTCTTTTGGCTCTTAGAGAACTTAAATCTTTCTGTTACAGTTATTATGCCCCCCTTTTTTAATGCCAGTGAAAATGACGCTATCCTATTAGTTCTACATGTTTTTTAAAGTCCTATGCAGAAGACAGTTTTCATTCATAGTTAATGTCTAATAAAACTACTTTATTGTAGATGTTTAGTTCAATTCCTGCCTGTAAATGCCTTTCTGAAATGATTATAATTTGAAACTGCCATAAGTTTGGTGGGCATTATTGAATCCATATCTAAGAATAGTGTAATAATATGGAATGTTTAGGATCATGTGGAGAAAAAGTACAGGGGGCCAGACTTTGATCATAATGACCGCAGTGCATGCCTCAGGGTTAGGATATAGTTTTTCATTACAACTTTGAAATCAGAGATGTTTATTCTCTTTCCTCTTTCTTGTATATTAATATTTCCTGTGTATCCATTTTTTTTAAATCCTTTAGTCTGTGAGTTCTCCACTCCAGTCTCTTCAGCAACGAACATGGCTCATTCACTGGTCTTTGTTTGTTTTCTTCAACCACCCCAAAGGTCGTGATAATATTATTGATCTCTTCCTTTACCAACCACAGTAAGTTATTTCACTGAATAATTTTAACTTTACCTGTATGACATTATTATTATTATTATTTATTTATTTTTTTTTTTTTTTTGAGACTGAGTCTCAAGCTGTCACCCTTGATAGAGTGCTATGGCTTCACAGCTCACAGCAACCTCCAACTCTTGGGCTTAAGCGATTCTCTTGCCTCAGCCTCTCAAGTAGCTGGGACTCACAGGTGCTCGCCACAACGCTAACGCCAGGCTAGTTTTTGGTTGTAGTTATCATTGCTGTTTGGCGGGCCTGGGGGCTAGATTCAAACCCGTCAGCTCCAGTGTATGTGGCTGACGCCTTAGCCGTTTGAGCTACAGGCACTGAGCCTATATCAATTTTTTTAAACTTTAAGATGTACTTATTTCTAACATTTGAATTTATTGTCACTCATTTTTTCCTTTCATGTGGTAGATTTGCTTATTAATTGAAAAACTTAAATGTAACTCTTAAGTAATTATTGGATAAAGTGTACTGTAGGCCCTTTAAAGTACTATTTAAATGTTCCCTGGGCAGCATAGGCGTCACGTAGAATCACAGAACTCATGTTAGAAGAACTGAATCAGAACATGCATTTTAATAACATTTGGGAAACTCAATATATACATCAAAGCAGTAGAAATGAGATACTAGGCCATATTAATTAAAAATAATATATCTTGTGGAAGAATCCTTATGTCACTTTTGCTTTGCCATAGAGCTTTTCTTTATTGTTTTGATGATAACAGATCCACTGGTTTATGAACTAGACCCTCTGTTAGCTAGAAATCTCTTTCTCTTTTTTTTTTTTTTTTTTTTGGAGACAGAATCCTACTCTTGCCCCAGGCTAGACAGCCTTGGTGTTATCCTAGTTCACAGCAACATCAAACTTCTGAGCTCAAGCAATCCCCCTCCTTAGCCTCCTAAGTAGCTGGGACTACAGGTACCCACCATTAATGCCTGGATAATTTTTTTGTTTTTACTAAAGACACAGTTGCTCAGGCTGGCCTGTAACACCTGAGCTCAAGCAGTTCTTCTGCCCCAGCCTCCAAGAGTGCTAGGATTATAGACAGGAGCCACGTGCTTGGCCTAGCCAGCATTTTTAAAAATTTATTTTTCCAGTTCAGTTCAAGTACCTCAGAAACTTCTGATTATTATTTCTTGTTTGCTTGGAACCACAAGAAACAAGACTGCTTTGTGGAAATACTTCAGATTATTTGAAGATGATTTTTTACTTTTCTTGGCTTAAAAGGCTATCTCTAGTTTTATTAAGTAACAGTTTCTCAGACCCTTTAGTGTTTTGGTTGCCTTCCTTGAATAATTTCCACTTAATCTGTATCTTTTTCAAAGTCTGGATCTTAAAAATTTAAACTTTATTCTAGGATTATTATATAAGCTTTATAGATTATAGTGGGAATATCAACTCCTTTTACTTGTACATATCCTTATATTGACATAGCCCAAGATTATAATAACATGTTAGCAATTCATGGTATAGCTTATATTGACCATTGCTTATTTTAATTTGTTTATTTATTTATTTAATTGACAATCATGGTCTGCCACCCAGGCTGGAGTGCAGTGGACTAATTGTAGCTCATAGTAACTTTGAACTCCTGGGCTTAAGCAGTCTGCCACCTTAGCCTCCCCAGTAGGAGTTACTGCAAGCATGCCCAAGTATGCTTGGCTAATTTTTTTATTTTTATTTTTATTTTTGTAGAGTTAGGGGCCTTGCTGTGTTGCTCAAGCTGATCTTGAACTCTTGGCCTTACGTGACCCTCCTGGCCTCAAGCAGACCTCTTACCTGGCCTCTCCTTTTTTTTTTTTTTTTTTCACTTTATCACTCTTGGTAGAGTACTGTAGAGTCACAGCTCACAGCGACCTCCAGCTCCTGGGCTTAGGTGATTCTCTTGCCT
Source organism: Arctocebus calabarensis (assembly GCA_963573935.1). Lineage (NCBI taxonomy): Eukaryota > Metazoa > Chordata > Mammalia > Primates > Lorisidae > Arctocebus > Arctocebus calabarensis. The sequence goes on from CAUYON010076581.1 coordinate 13,188, forward strand.
CAGCCTCCCGAGTAGCTGGGACTATAGGCACCCGCCACAACGCCCAGCTATTATTTGATGCAATTTGGCTGGGGCCAGGTTTGAACCTACCACCCTCGGTATTTGGGGCCAGCGCCCTACTCGCTGAGCCACAGGTACTGCCCTTACCTCGGCTTTTTAAAGTGCTAAGATTGAAGGTGAACCACTGCGCCTGGCCCTTGACCACATTATTAATTAAGTATCACCTAAACTCTCTTCAGTCACATTTTTCTTATCAAGTAGCCTAAATAAAGACTTTATAGGTTTGCTATGTTTTATGTTGATCTCTGCTCATGGTTGTGTGTCAAATTATCATTTTAATATTTTTCTAAAATGTATATTTTAATGTATAAGAGTATTGTTTAGAACAGGGGTCCTCAAACTATGGCCCGCGGGCCACATGCGGCCCGCCAGGGACATTTATCTGGCCCGCCAAGTGTTTTTGCCTCCGCTGCTGGTCCTGTTTAGCAGCGGACTCATCCTAGGGCTGCAAAATCTGTTACTGGAAAAGCCATTGGTTGCATTCCCAAACAAAACATGTGTGGATTCACTGGAAAAGTTGCAAAAGGAGTTCCAATTTAGATTTAAAGAGCTTCATCTCCCTGAACAGGACATAGAGCTTTTCCATAACCCATTTTCTATTGACATTGAAAATGTGGAGGTCAGTCCTCGCAGTCACTGCCCCTCTGCCAGCTGCTCCAGCGCCACCTCTGGCCAGCGTCTCCACAAGGTGGGAGCCAGGCGCTGAAGAGTGCGGCGGGGGTGGCCAAGCACTCCTGTGGCTCCAGCTCTGGCTCTGCGCTGGCGGCAGCTTTCCGGCTTCTCCATGGGGCTGACCTGCAGGTCCCGGATGCTCTAAGAACATTTGCACTGTTGCTTGGAGGACACACACAGTGGGATTCAGAATTCCTGGAGAATTGCCTTTGTGAGAAGATGGAAGTATTTCTTTAAATTCCATCTCTTAGTTTTTCAAAGAAACATCAACAAACCATGAACAACATTAGTAATGAAGAGTTTGACTGCCTTCTATGTAGCAGAACTCGGAGATGTTCTGAAGAAACACCAAAGATGGCTAAAAGCTCTTACTTGTGTCACTACCTTTTATGCAGTCAAATGTAAGGACAGTAGAGCCATTGTGAAGACCCTTGCTGCCATTGGGTCAGGATTTGACTGCTAGCAAGACTGAAATACAATTGGTGCAAAGTTTCAGAGTCCCTCCAGAGAGGATTATCTATGCAAATCCTTGTAAACAAGTGTCCCAAATTAAGTATGCTGCCAATATGGGGTCCAGATGATGACTTTTGACAGTGAAGTCAAGTTGATGAGCACATCCAAAGGCCAAGTTGGTTTTGCGGATTCCCACTGATGATTCCAAAGCAGTCTGTCGACTCAGTGTTAAATTCAGTGCTATACTCAAAACCAGCAGACTTCTTTTGGAGCAGACAAAAGAGCTAAATATTGATGTCATTGGTGTCAGCTTCCACGTAGGAAGTGGCTGTACTGATCCTGAGACCTTCATGCAGGCAGTCTCTGATGCCTGCTGTGTCTTTGACATAGGAGCTGAGGTTGGTTTCGGCATGTACCTACTTGATATTGGTGGTGGCTTTTCTAAATCTGAGGATGTGAAGCTTAAATTTGAAGAGATCACTGGTATAATCAACCCGGCATTGGACAAGTACTTTCCATCAGATTCTGGAGTGAGAATCATAGCTGAGCCAGGCAGATACTATGTTACCTTAGCCTTCGCACTTGCAGTTAATATCATGGCCAAAAAAATTGTATTAAAGGAACAGATAGGCTCTAATGATGAAGATGAGTTCAGTGAACAAATCTTTATGTATTGCATCAATGATGGAGTATATAGATCGTTTAATTGTGTCCTTTATGATCATGCTCATGTAAAGCCTCTTCTGCAAAAGAGACCTAAACCAGATGAGAAGTATTATTCATCCAGCTGATGGGGACCAACATGCAATGGTCTTGACTGGATAGTTGAGCACTGTGACCTACCAGAAATGCATGTGGGCAAATGGATGCTCTTTGAAAATATGGGTGCTTACAATGTAGCTGCTGCTTCTACTTTCAGTGGATTCCAGAGGCCGACTATCTACTATGTGATGTCAGGACCGACGTGGCAACTTTTGCAGCAAATCCAAAATCCCAACTACCTACCTGAAGTAGGAGACCATGATGTTGGCACTCCGCCTGTGTCTTGTGCTTGGGAAAGTGGAATGAAATGTCACCCAGCAACGTGTGCTTCAGCTAGTATTAATGTGTAGATATCATTCTGTAGCTGTTAACTGTGAGTTTAGCTTGAATTAAGGGGGGGGCCTTTTAACTTAATTATTGCTAGTTTTGAAATGAGAAAGAGTAAGAGTCTTTGTAAGAGTAGGGTTGGGATAGTCTCGGCGCCTGTGGCTCAGCAGGCTAAGGCGCCAGCCACGTACACCTGAGCTGGCAGGTTCGAATCCAGCCCGGGCCCGCCAAACAATGACGGCTGCAACCAAAAAATGGCCAGGCGTTGTGGCGGGCGCCTGTAGTCCCAGGTACTTGGGAGGCGGAGGCAAGAGACTCGCTTGAGCCCAGGAATCAGAGGTTGCTGTGAGCTGTGATGTCACGACACTCTATCCAGAGTGACAGCTTGAG
>CAUYON010076584.1:0-37624 GCA_963573935.1 Arctocebus calabarensis
TCACCCTGGATAGAGTGCCGTAGCATCACAGCTCACAGCAACCTCCAATTCCTGGGCTCAAGCGAGTCTCTTGCCTCCGCCTCCCAAGTAGCTGGGACTACAGGTGCCCGCCACAACGCCAGGCCATTTTTTTTTGGTTGCAGCCATCATTGTTGTTTGGCAGGCCAGGCTGGATTCAAACACACCAGCTCAGGTGTACGTAGCTGGCACCTTAGCTTCTTGAGCCACAAGTGCCGAGCCGAGGTTGTGCATTTCTAAGAAGCTCCAGGGGCTCAGGCTAATAGCAGTAGTTTTCAAACCTGAGCATGCACAAAATCTCAGATCTGAAGGAAGCCTGGACAGCTGCTCCCCATCATCCTCCAGGGCTCTGGATATACTAAGTACTGGGGTAGGGCTCAGGAATTTGCATTTCTAACAATATCCCAGGTGAGACTGACCCCCCACGGTCCTCACCCACAACCACAATTTAAGAACCACTCGCTTAGAACATGCCTCATGTATGCAAGTAGTCCCTCTCTGGCTTTGCATGAAAGTTGGGGGGTACAGAATTCAAGATGAAACAAACCAGGTGGGTCTTCTGAGCAGATATTTTATGAGCTTAAGTGAAAAGAAATCCTTAGGCTTTAGATAATAAAGATAAAGACAGTTAATATTGGCCGGGCTCAAGTCTATAAGTCTAGTACTCTGAGAGGTAAAGGCAGGTGGATCGCCTGAGCTCAGGAGTTCTAGACCAGCTTGAGCAAGAACGAGACCCATCTCTACTAAAAATAGAAAAACTAGTCAGGCGTTGTGGAGGGCACCTGTAGTCCCAGCTACTCAGGCAGCTGAGGCAAGAAGACTGCTTTAGTCCCAGAGTCTGAGGTTGCTGGGAGCTATGATGCCATGGCATTCCAGCTGGGGTAACAGAGTTGAGACTCTGTCTCAAAATATATATGTATGTTCACATTTTCTCTGTGCATAAAACAAAGGGTATAACAAACATTATCTTACTTGTCATCTAGCATAGGCAGCAGAGCTGGCGTTTGATATGTGGTGGAGGAGCTGGCCCCCTGTGCGTGCCACCGGGAGGGAGTGTTGCACTTCTGTGCCCTGCTGTGGTCTGCAAAGGTACCTGCATACCAGGCCAAATTGTCCCTCAGGAAACACCTTTATGTCCGGACTCACAGTCGGCAGAGGCCCAAGTTCTGCTTCACAGAGCCTGCAAGAAACGAAGAAGTTGAGGGCAGCTGCTAACAATTATCTGTCTCAAGCTGAAGTATCTGAATATAGAACAGAGTTTATCAACCCTGGCGCGCATCAGAAGCACCTAGATGCGCGGCCTCATCCATAGAGGGTGTGATTAAATTGGCCTGGGGAGACACCTTGCACAGGCATTGTTAAAAACTTCTCAGTCAGGGTTGAGAAATGCTAGTATAGATTTGATCTGAGGCAAGACAAATGGGGGACAAAAACCAAATTTAACAAAACATCTATTTTCAGATTTTTTTTTTTTTGAGATATGGTCTCACTATGGCACCCTTGTAGAGTGCCATGGTGTCACAGCTCAAAGCAACCTCAAACTTTTGGGCTTAAGTGATTCTCTTGCCTCAGGCTCCCAAGTAGCTAGGACTACAGGCGCCCGCCACAATGCCTGGCTATTTTTTGGTTGCAGTTGTCATTGCTGTTTAGTTGGCTTGGGCTGAGTTCGAACCCACCAGCCTCAGTGTATGTGGCTGGCGCCCTACCCACTGAGCAGCAGGCATTGCCTCTTAGATGTATTCTTAAGGGTTCGCCAAATTGGCTAAATTGATTTCTGCTATTCTTTAAAGTAGTGGTTTTCAAATTATAGAATGAGCCAGAACCACCTGCAGGGCTCCTTAACAAAGCTTGTTGGGCCCACCTGTAGAGTTTCTAATTCAGCTGGTCTGGGGTGGGCCTGGGAATTTGCATCTCTAACAAGTTCCCAGGTAATGCTGATCCTTCTGGTCCCAGAAGGGAAGAATACTTATATTTTCATATTTTCTATTTTTTTTTGAGACAGAGCCTCAAGCTATCACCCTGGATAGAGTGTTGTGGCATCACAGCTCACAGCAGCCTCCAATTCCTGGGCTCAAGTGAGTCTCCTGCCTCTGCCTCCCAAGTAGCTGGGACTACAGGTGCCCGCCACAACACCCAGCCATTTTTTGGTTGCAGCCATCATTGTTGTTTGGTGGGCCCGGGCTGGACTCGAACCTGCCAGCTCAGGTGTACGTGGCTGGCGCCTTAGCCCGGTTAGCCACAGGGGCCGAGACATATTTTCTATTTTTTAACTTTCTTTTTTATGGGAGCAAAAATGTGTAGACAAACAAATGAAAACATTGAAATCATTTATAATCTATGATAGTCAAAATAAACAGCCTTAACCCTTACACCTATATATACCCTAAGACTAAAAGCCTAAAGGGGGAGACAGGGAAAGACCAGAAGAGAAACAGAGAGAGCTTTTCTCTCCTCACTTGTGTTCTCTCTCTCTACCAGGAACTTTAGTGTTTTCTGTATTCTTTTCTGTAAATAAATTCTGTCTTACCACTGGAAAAAAAAAAAAAAAAGAAAATGCCATGAAGGCTATGTTAAATAGTTTAATGAAAACACCTCAGATTGTATATGAAACCAGCACATTGTACCCCTTGATTGCACTAATGTATGCAGCTGTGATTTAATAAAAAAAAAATAAACAGCCTTTTTTCCTGTACAGTAGAGATGCATATATCCAGATTTTCTTTGACAAATTATGACAGTCAAATGCAGAGCATTTTTGCATCTAGAAAGAAATTTCTGCTTAGTGTTGCAAGTTCCTCAGATGAAAATTTATACAGTAAACTTTGAGTTTAGAATTACAACAAAATTTATTTCTTTTGATAATACCTTGATATGATGTAATAAAAATAAACAGCTTTCAAAAAACTATAGCTATTTAAACAAATGTTTAAGAGGCTGCAGTCATGTTAAAATACTATTTAGGTTAAAGTCTACAGATATTACCTCTTTTGTGTTTACATGGATGGAGCTGGAACACATTCTTCTTAGCAAAGTATCTCAAGAATGGAAGAAAGAGTATCCAATGTACTCAACCCTACTATAAAGCTAATCTATAGCTTTCATATGAAGGCTAAAACCCAGTTATAGCACAAAAAACGGGGAAAGTGGCAAGGGAGGGGCGGGGGGGAGGATGAGTGGAGGGAGGGTGATTGGTGGGATCACACTTACGGTGCATCTTACAAGGGTACAAGTGAAAATTACTAAATGCAGAATATAAATGTCTTCATATAGTGATTAAAAGGCCATGAAGGCTACGTTAAATAGTTCAATGAAAATATTTCAGATTGTATATAAAGTCAGCACATTGTGCCCCATCATTGCACCAATGTACACAATTATGATTTAATAAAAATTAAAAAAAAAAAGTCTAGAGATATTATTCTGGCCACGCCTCTGAAGAAATGTTAGAAGTGTAGACTCTTTTTTGTTTCTAGTCCTTATCTTAAACATTGTTGTTGTTATTGAATTTTAAGCCTTTTAAATTCTGTGAAGGCAAAAAGTGGAAACCTAATTAACACAAGTATATGTAAAAATAAAAAATAAAATAAAATAAGTGTAGGCTCTCTATCAAGCTACATAGCTTGGCCTACAAGGCTTTTCTACTTATAAAATCAGAATAAAGATCAAGGCCGGTGTGGTGGCTCACAGCCCGTAATCCTAGCACTCTGGTAGGCAGAAGCAGGTGGATCACCTCAGCTCAGGAGTTCCAGACCAGCCTGAGCAAGAGTGAGACCCAGTTTCTACCAAAAATAGAAAAATTAGCCAGGCGTTGTGGCGGGTGCCTGTAGTCCCAGTTTGGGGTTGCTGTGAGTTATAACGCCACGGCACTCTACCCAGAGCTTCTGATGCTGTCTCAAAAAAAAAAAAAAAAAAAAAAAAAAGAGGTACTGAAGGGCCTCAGTGTTTGTAACACTTTTCTCAATTGGGTGAAGTTGAGAATAGCAGAGGTTAAGAGTGGCCTGCGCCTCAAATGTGCTCATCCCTCACGTGCAGGACAAGAGTTAAAAAACCAGCCCACACCCCCTGGCAGAGGATAGCAAAGCTATCGGAGGATGTGGTTGCCTAGTTTGTAGTCTAAAAGATTACATATTAAAAGGAGGACAGAAAAGAATAAAGATAACAACTAGGCCACTACAATAAAGCACAAAAAATAAGAAATACAAAGGAGGAGATAACATATCCACAAAGGGCCGGGCAAATTAAAAAAAAAAAAAAAGTAAAAGCTACAGCAAATGTTCTAAATAATGAACTTGAAATTCAATCCAGGAATTGGTTCCTAAGAGAGGACAGCTGGGCGCACTCCCAAAGACCGGTGTCTTTGGTGATTGTCTTCAGTCACTGAAGGACGAGTGGGAAGCCTGTCCTGATCCTCAGAGCTGCAGCCAACTGCCCTGGGGTGCTCCAGCCTTCCTCTCCTCCCAAACAGAGCTGCGGCCCCCCATCCGTTTGCAGGCACATCCAGCGCACCCAGACACACAGCTGCAGGCCATCCCTCAGGAGAGGGCAGACTCAGCCAGAGGGAGAGCAGCACCCTCAGCCCAGCTGTGCCCCTGACAACGCCCATGCCAGGGCCCTGCCCCAGGAATTCTGATTTAATTGGTCTGGGGTAGGAACTGGGTCAGAGTTTGGGTTTTGTCTTTTGTAGAGACAGAGTCTCACTTTATCACCCTCGGTGGAGTGCCTTGGCCTCACGCAGCTCATAACAACCTCCAACTCCTGGGCTTCGGGGATTCTCCTGCCTCAGCCTCCCGAGTAGCTGGACTATAGGTGCCCACCACAACACCCGGCTATTTTTCTGTTTTGCCAAGTTTGGCCAAGGCCAGGTTTGAACCCGCCACCTTCGGCATATGGGGCCGGCGCCCTACTCGGTGAGCCACAGGAGCCGCCCAGAGTTTAGGGGTTTTGTTTATTTGTTTAGTTTTTGTTTTATAGAGACACAGTCTCACTCTGCCACTCAGGCTAGACTACAATGGAATGATGACAGCTCACTGCAACCTCAAACTGCTGGGCTCAGGTGATCCTTCTGCCTCAGCCTCCCGAGTAGCTGGGACGACAGGTGTGCTCCACACCCAGCTACATTTAAATTTGTGTAGAGACAGGGTTTCCCTGTGTTGCCCAGGCTGAAGTGCAGAACTCTTCACCTCAAACCATCCTCTGGCCATGGCCTCCCAAAGTTCTGGGATTATAGGTATGAGCCATTATGCCTGTTCGAGTTTTCTTCCTTCCTTTCTTTCTTTTTTTTTTTTTTCAAAGGACCATGAACTGTAGTTTTATTTTTATAACCTGGGGTCATTTAGCACTGCCCCCAACTGAGAAAATACATGAGAGATGAAGGAAGATATCTAGGCAAGCTGTACAGTCCTAGTGCTAAAGAAAGAATTTTTTTTTTTTTTTGAGACAGAGCCTCAAGCTGTCACCCTGGATAGAGTGCTGTGGCAACACAGCTCATAGCAACCTCCAATTCCTGGGCTCAAGCAAGTCTCCTGCCTCCACCTCCCAAGTAGCTGGGACTACAGGCGTCCACCACAATGCCTGGCCATTTTTTTTTTGTTGTTGTTGCAGCTGTCATTGTTGTTTGGCGGGCCGGGCTGGATTCGAACCCTCCAGCTTAGGTGTATGTGGCTGGTGCCTTAGACCGGCCACAGGCACCGAGCCTAAAGAAAGAATTTTTAATGGGAATTTGAGGAATTTTAAAAAATATTCCCTTTTTATTTTATTTTTAAAAAATTATTTTAGATTAATATGAGGTACAAATGATTAGGTTACATTGTTTGCGTTTGTTAGGTAAAGTTCAAGTTATAGTGGAGCCCTTCACCCAAAACCCTTACATTGTGCCCATTAGGGGAGAGCACAGCAATCCTCCTCCCTTCTCCTCTCCTTCCCTCCACTAGGTTTTTTGCTAATTGAAGTAAAGCAAATAGCCAAAAAAAAAAGTGCATAAATCAGGTATGTAGCTCAGGGAATTATCACAAAATGTATTTTTTAATATTTGCATAACTGGATATATCACTATTCTGTTGATGAGCATTTGAGTTGTGTCTAGTTTGAGCAATTACAAATAATGTGATTGCAAACATTGGGTAATGTTTCTTTTGGTACAAGTGTGCACCCATCTTTCTTGAGTACGAACCTAGGGGTGGAATTACTGGATCATAGGGTGCGGTTCCATACATGCTGCCAAATTTCTTTTCAAAGTGGTCATACCAATATATACTCTTATCAGCAATGTTTGTAAATTCTAGTTACTCCACATCCTAGCAGGAAAGTAGAGTTGTTTGTTTTTTGAGACCGGGTCTCCCTCTGTCACCTGGGTTGGAGTGCAGAGGCGTGATCATAGCTCACTGCCACTGTGAATTCCTGGGCTCAGGCCATGCTCTGCGTCAGCCTCCTGAGTAGCTGGGACTACAGGTGCACACCACCCCCCTGCTGAGAGCAACATTTGTAAAAGATCACTGGGTGATTCTTCTGTGCATCAGGATAAAAATCACTAATGCCATCATATGTCATATGCTTTGCAAATGCCATATGGTTTCACATATGGTTAGAGTGCTGGGGGGTTGGGGCATATAGTATAACATTTCATAACCACCCAAGAAGCAAACAGGCAGATATATTTATTCCCATTTTGTTAATGGGGACACTAAGGCTTAAAGTTAATTGACTTGCCAGAACATGCAGTGCAGTCAGGACTAAAACCCAGGATTCTTGATCCCTATCCCCTTGCCTGTTCTAACACACAGCACCATATTATTCATTAGATGTCCTGGGTATAGAGGTTTTGGGGAAACCAGATGTCAAGGCACTGTCTCTGTTTTTTCAGAGTTCTTGTCCCAGGGCTGAAGAAAGGAAAGAAAGCAGAATGACTCAGACTTCCCCTGCCACCAAAGTCTCTGGTCATGGTTATGGGAAGAACACAGCCTCTTCCTTCAAGCAGTGAAACAGAACAGTAACTGTGCCCCAGTACTCTCCACAACAGAGAATGGCAGGTGTCTTCAGGAGCAATGTGGCCCCGGCTCCACTCAGACCAGGTGGGCTCTCACTCTCAGCTCTTCCCTCTCTTGTGGGGTGACCTTGAATAAAGAGTTCCATTTCTTCAAGTTTCAATTTCCTATTCATGTATAGTATCTATAAAAACCTAGTACAGGCCAGGCATGGTGACTCATGCTTGTAATCCTAGCACTCTGGGAGGCCAAGGTGGGTGGATTGCTTGAGGTCAGAAGTTCCAGACCAGCCTGAGCAACAGCAAGACCTCCTCTTCAGTAAAAATAGAAAAACTAGCGGGCGTGGTGGTGGACACCTCCCAGTTACTTGGGAGATTGAGGCAAGATCACTTGAGCTCAAGAGTTTGAGGTTGCTGTGATCTGTGAAGCCACAGCACTCTAGCCTGGGGCAACAGAGTGAGACTCTGTCTCAAAAAACCCCCACAAAACCTAATACAATATACATGTTGTACTATGTGTTCAATACAATATCTGTATTCTTTTTTTTTTTTTTTTTTTTTTTAGATAGAGCCTCAAGCTGTCACTTTGGATAGAGTGCTGTGAGCTGTGATGCTCCAATTGGGCTCCAATTCCTGGGCCCAAGCGAGTCTCCTGCCTCCGCCTCCCAAGTAGCTGGGACTATAGGAGCCTGCCACAACGCCCGGCCATGTTTTGGTTGCAGCCATCATTGTTTGGCGGGCCTGGGCTGGATTCGAACCTGCCAGCTCAGGTGTACATGGCTGGCGCCTTAGCCCGCTGAGCCACAGGCGCCGAGCCAATATCCATATTCTTAATATCACCAGAAAGAGCCTATTAGTTCTACGTCTTTAGTTTTTTCCCTCTCTCGTTGATATTTCCCATCAATATACAAAGGAAATTATTTATCTTATATTTAAAAAATCTAACCATACTTTATCCTCTGTTTCCATTTTTCTCTTTCTTCTACAATTAAAAGCCTTCAAAGAATTGTTTGTAGTCCCTGTCTTCAGTTCTTTCCCTTGATTCATTCTTGAACCTTTTTTTTTTTTTTTGAGACAGAGTCTCACTTTGTTGCCCTCAGTAGAGTGCTGTAGTGTCATAGCTCACAGCAACCTCAAACTTTTGGGCTTAACTGATTCACTTGCCTCAGCTTCCCAAGTAGCTGGGACTACAGGTTCCTGCCACAACACCTGTCTATTTTTAGAGACAAGGTCTTGCTCTGATTCAGCCTGGTCTCGAACTAGTGAGCCCAGGCAATCCACCCACCTCAGCCTTCCAGAGTGCTAGGATTATAGACGTGAGGCACCGCACCTGGCCATTCTTGAACCTTTCCAATGAGACTCTTACCCTCTCCACTCCACAACTCTGGCACAACTCTTTTCACAGCCACCACTGGCTATGACTTTGCTGATGTGACAGTTGATCCCCAGTCCTCAATTTACTTGCTCTATCAGCAGTACTGTTTTCTCTTTTTTGGTTCATTTTTGCTTGGCTTCCAGCACAGACATCACACTCTCCTTATTCTCCTCTCTCTCTCTCTGGCTGGCTTGGTTTTCCTCCTTTCTCCAATCATAAGCAGGACTCATGCCTTGGTCTTCTCCTTTCCATCTATCATCATTTCCTCAAAAACACATCCTCTCTTGATTTTAAATGCCATCTTATCTTCAGCCCCAACTTCTCCCCTGAGCTCCAAACTCATGTATCTGATTGTTTGCTTGGTCTTTCTGTTAGGATGTCTTACAAGGATCCAGAAGGTTAAAAAAAAATTTTTTTTGAGACAGAGTCTCACTTAGTTGCCCTGGGTAGAGAGAGTGCCATGGCATCACAGCTCACAGTAACCTCAAATTCTTGGGCTCAAGCAATTCTCTTGCCTCAGCCTCCCAAGTAGCTGGGACTACAGGTGACTCCCACAACACCTGGCTAATTTTTTAGAGACAGGGGTCTTGTTTTTGGCTCAGGCTGGTCTTGAACTCCTGACCTCAACCGAACCACTCACCTCAGCTTCCCAGAGTACTGGGATTACAGGTATGAGCCACCATGCTGGCCTAGAAGATAAATTCTAATTCTGACTAACAGAATTCCTGCTCTTCCCCTAAACCTGGACCTGTGAGGACTTCTTTTGAGTTCCTGACAATTCCCTTTTTCGAGGTGTTCTAGTCAAAACCTTGACATTCTGTTTGACTCCTTTCTTTTCATCATACCCTGAATACTAATCCTTTAGCAATATATATTTACTCTATTATCAAAATATGTCCAGAATCTCAGCACTTCTCACCATCTTTATTACGACTCCCCCAGTATAACATATTTTCTCCTCTTCCCCGGACAGGCTTGTCCTTCACAGCTGGCTCTCAGCACAGCAGCCAGAGTGATGCTGTAAATGCAAACGGGATTGCACCACCCCTCTGCTGAAATCACAGGGTGGCTTCCCACCTTGTTCGAGTAGATCAGAATCCTAACAGAAGTCCTCCTGGTCTCCCACACACCCAGCCCCCACCTATTCCTTGGTGGCCTTACCTCCCTCTGTTCTTCCCAGGGCTCCTTGTCTCCTTGCTTCTCACTGTCAGGCGTGCTCCTGCCCTTGGCCTCTGCGTCCCCCAGCCTTGTCTATTCTCTTCTCTCTTAAGGTCTTTATTTAAATGTCACCTTCTTAGTCAAGCTTTCCCTGGCAACCCTCCTTTATTTTTTTCCTAGCGTTTCTCATCACACATATGCACTTTTGATTTTATTTCAGAATATTAGGGGGTACACATATTTTCTTTACATATTTTGTCTTTTTATAGATTGAGTCAAAACTATAAGTGTGCCCTTCCCCCGATAGTGTGCGCTCCACCCAACAGCTGTGCATATACCATCCTGTCTTCCCTTGTTATCCTGTTTATTGCTTATTTTCCCCAGTAGAATGTACAGGGCAGGAGAGCGGAGTTTCATCATTTTGGTTTACTCCCAACTTCCTCAGCACCTGGAGCGCTTGCTTATAATAAAAAGCTTAGTAAATGTTGTTTTAATGAATGAATTGGTCCCTATTCGCAAATGAAAAATAAAACAAACATCCTTGGTGAAAAAGAGACCCTAGGGGAAATCCCCAAAAGTTCTTTGGCCCAAGAGAAACATAACTCATTTGAAGGGGGAAATAGTTATGGTTTTCCCCTTCATTTCTGAAAGTTCTATTGAACAAAGACTAGCCATGTCTGGCCCAGTAATCCCTTTTCATCCTTACTGTGCCTTAAGGAGAATGCAGAGAAGAGTGGGAGGGGCAGGAGCTGTGAGCCCCAGGAAGTGGACTCGCCCAGGGTCTTTTCAGCCTCGGTAGGTCAGAAGGCACATTTTCTACCTGTGTCTGCTTTCTGGTCCGTCCTAGGTTCGTAGCTCCTCCTATCCTGAGAATCCTTCTGCCTGGTTGCATTGCTAATGGAGCTTCCCCTAAAAAATTTCCATCATTCAATGGTGTGGGTTAAGAAAATAAAAAACAACTTACAACCTTTCTAAATACTACTTCTCCCATTGAAAGTGGGAGAGGGTAGAGGAGGGAACTGACTGCCTCAGTGCCTGCTGGGAAGGGGCAGTTCGCTTCACTCATTTATGTACAGTTATAACAGAATGGCCAACCAGTCCCCCAGCCAGGACCAGCTGGCAAAGGCAGATGAGGCAGCCACTTACCTGGTGTGATCTGAGGGCCTCCAAAGACTGTTACACCAGCCACACGCAGCAGAATTTGCTGTGCTCTCATCAGGATGGCCCTTCTTTGCTGTATCCCTAGGAGCCACCTTTCCAAGCTCCAAACGTCCTTGTGGAAGGCAGAAGATCCAACCCAAGACAACCTCTTATACCTGCCAGGGTAAGAGTTCAAATGGAAGCCTATAAAAGGAGTGTCTAAATATGTAAAGGTTATGATCAAGCCAACAAACTGATAAAATGTGTTCCATCCTCCTACCCTGACAACAATCTGGAAAGCTGGGTTCAAATTTAGAATTTTCAGGCTCCTTAGATTTCTGGGTGAGCAGAGGTAGCACATGAAGGACCAGCCTCCCTTCTCCTCCCTGCTGGCTCCCTCCCACACCACAGGGCTTCCTGGGCAGGTATGTGGACACCCCAGTCTCACCTCCAAGCTCTGTACATCTGCTTCCTAGCCACCCTTTGTTTTGGGGTGCACACACCAGGAGCCCACTGAAACAGGACTGAAAGGACTGTTTGGAAACAGGGCTGAAGGAGGAGCTCTTTGAGGGGTCTCAGGTTCCTGGAACATGATCTTTAAGGACAGCACGGGCTTTGGGTTGGGAGAGGACACATTCCCTTGGCCCCCAGGACTCCTCACCCCCTGGAGAGCAGCATGGCAGAAGCAGGGCCTTCTTGTTGGGCCCACGGGCAATGCTTGCCAATTCTAGGGAGTGAGGACAGAGAAGGACTGGGGAAGGGAGAAAGGAGGAATGTGTGGGCAGCAGGGGATACTGGCTGGGCCAGAGCTCAGAGCCAGGAGTCCTTGGCAGCCAGGGACTGTCCCATGAGTGAGGGAAAGGAAAGTCAGGAAAGCAGGAATGGGCAAGGAGATGAGTGAAAGTGAAAAGGCACCGAAAGCAATCCTTGTTGTTCTTGGGTGTACTTTATGTATGTATGATGTATGTATTGTTTTAATATGAACTACTTCACAAATCTGCATGCCATCCTTGTGCAGGGATCATGCTAATCTTCTGTACATTGTTCCAATTTTAGTACATGTTCTGTTGAAGTGAGCACATGATGCATTTTTTTTTTTTTTTTGGGACAACATCTCCCTTTGTTACCCTCAGTACTGCGTGCTGTGGCATCATAGCTCATAGCAACCTCAAACTCTTTGGCTCAAGTGATTCTCTTGCCTCAGACTCCTGAGTACCTGGGACTACAGGCTCCCACCACAATGCCCAGCTATTTTTATACACAGGGTCTCATTCTTATTCAGGCTAGTCTCGAACTCCTGAGCTCAAGCAATCCACCTGCCTTGGCCTCCCAGAGTGCTAGGATTATAGGCGTGAGTCACCGTGCTCGGCCTGATGTATGTATGTATTTTTAATTGAACCATTAATCCTACTCCTTACTTCATGACACATTATCGTCATTACTATTAGATCATTCGGTGGTAAGAGGCCACTCTTGTTTTAGTCATGTATTTCTTTTTGTTTCCATTTCCCATTCCCACCCTGAATTCCCATTGGCAACAATTGTAATAAGGGTATTTTCCGTGCAATGTGGCCATCCTGTTCCTTTCTCTCCGTCTCTGGGCTTAATAGCCTGTCCAATCCAAGAGACTGCTCCTCTGCATAGACCTGTTCTGTGTCTTTGAAGAGGTCACACGTCCCCCGTGTCCAGGACTGGGGTCTAGATGGCTCCTCCTAGCCCTCACATGGCCCTGCTAACCCTTCAATGGACTTTTGCAAAGATTACCCCACCTTGGACCCAATACAAACTAAGGGCCAAAATGTGGCTCAGTGGGTAGGGCGCTGGCCCCATATACCAAGGGTGGCAGGTTCGAATCTAGCCCTAGCCAAACTGCAAGAACAACAACAAAATATATATATAAATAACTCTGTGCCATATGTTATTGTTATGTTGTTGTTTTGAAGCCGATGTCATTCTGTGTTTATTTTTATCTGCTAAAAATGAACTTGGGCATAAATGTTATACAGTAGATAGTCATGTATCTGCACCAATTTTTTTCTCAGACAACAGTCTGTTTTAAGTTTCTGTCTGCCATAGTATAGTCCTTTGATTATGATACATTCTCTCTTATATTATAGTTACCTCCTTTATTTGCTGGTAATAAATCATTATGTTTGTCATTTTGATTCTTTTTTTTTTTGAGTAAAAGGGCTAGAGTATCGTAGCCCCAACCTAACTTACTCCAACCTCAAACTCTTGGGCTCAAGCAATCCTCCTGCCTCAGCCTCCCAAGGAGCTAGGACTATAGGCACCTGCTACCACACAGGCTAATTTTTCTATTTTTTTGGCAGAGATGGGGTCTTGCTTTGCTAAGGCTGGTCTTGAACTCCTGAGCTCAAGTGATCTTCCCACCTTGGCTTCCCGGAGTGCTAGAATTACAGATGTGAGCCCTTGAGCCTAGCCATTTCAAATACCTTTGAATACCACAAACATGGGTAGATTTTCATTAACTTAAAATTGTTGATTAATCAACTCCTAATTATACTATCTAAAGTATAGACATTTAAAATGTGGCTGTTTGATAAGATTGTATGTATGTGTATGTGCGTTATTTTTATTTTTTTTTTATTTTCTTGTTTTTTTTGAGACAAAGTCTCACTCTGTGCCCTTGGTAGAGTGCTGTGGTGTCATAGCTCACAGCAACCTCAAACTCTAAGGCTCAGGCAATTCCCTTGCCTCAGCCTCCTGAGTAGTTGGAACTACAAGTGCTTGCCACAAGCTAGTTTTTCTATTTTTTAGTGGAGATGGGGTCTCACTCTTGCTCAGGCTGGTCTCAAACTTCTGAATTCAGGCAATCCACCCACCTCAGCCTTCCAGAGTGCTTGGATCACAGGTGTGAGCCACCGTGCCCAGCCTGTTTGATAAGATTGTGTATATGTGTGTGTGTTTTAAAAAAATAATTTACCCAACTCAATTATCCTGAGGCTGATTCAAAATAAACATTTAGTATAGATTCTGATTTTTTTCCTTCAATAACAGATTTAAATCTTAATGTAAAGTAAAAGTGCTTTGCACCTTATAGTAATATGTTTTTGTTTATTGGAATTTGATTAACATTATAGGAAAACAAATATATTAAGAAAACAAATACTAAGGTATCTACAAGATCCTTAAGAAAATTGCCAAATACTTTTTTCCGATTCCACTTATTTTGGTTTTCCAGAAATTTGGGAATAGGATAAATGGTTTCAGAAATTATAAGAGTATAGTTGGGGGGTGGGGGGGAATAATGTAATGAAGAATAATAAAGTACATATATTAAAAAAAATCTTCTAAAAAAAAAAATCTTCTATTATATCCATTCCTCCCTAACTAGTATCAGCAAAGAAATCTGTTATCTCCCAATGAGACAAAGCAAGCTTATCAAATCAGATCAACTTTTTGCTACCTCATTTCAAATGACTGCATTCATACCCCTTCTCGCTTTCCCTGCTAATCCCACAGGAAAGGATCAAGGTAACTGCAGCATTAATCCAGCACCTCCACATGGCTAGACTACACTACCTTAGTACTTTCAGCTGCCTATGTAATTGGCAGTCTCTAATACATGAATATATCCAACTTACTGATCTGTTGCAACTCACAACTATGGACCTTGGCACAAAGTTTCTATTACCTAAAATGTACTGGATTTTTCCTCCCCCCCTTCTCCAATCCCAGACTCTTCTTTGGCAAAATCCTCTTTATCCTTTATAACCTTTAGATCTCAGCTTAGCTATTACCTAGTTATGAAAGCCTTCTCTAACTTTGCTACCCACCACTCCTTAAATCTACGGTTACCAGCACTTTGGTCTTTCCTGAAATTGTTCATTCCTTTTTCTGATATCCTTTTCCTCTCACTGAATATAGACTCCTTCAAATCAGGTGTTTGTCTTATAAATTTCTGAACCATAGTATCTATGCCTGGAGCACCATTTGTGCTCAATAAACAGCACAGCTATTCAAATAAATAAATGCAAGGCAAACCCTTCTTTCCTCTCCATTTCAGAGTAAATTTAGTGGAAGCAGCGTTAAGAATCAAGTGCAGTGTGTCCCTTCCTCTTTTCATTTTTTTTCTTTTTAATCTTCTAAGTATCATTGATCTTGATAAGTTGAATCCCTTTTCAAGTAACATACACTGTGGTAAAAAATAATAGAGCAAAATGCACTTCCTTATAAATACATGAATCCACTGTTAACTTGGAATTTTTTGTCTAGCAAAACAGACTTCCACACTGGTTTTTAACATTAAATTATAATTTCTCATCACCAATATTCAGAATTTCTTAACTTTTATAATGATTTTCAGGAGTATATAGTACTTGTATATTCACAGTGAACTTATTTCAGAAATGTTTCTAGAGATGTTAAATAACTTCCTTTGTTACAGTCATATTTGATGGGCCTATCAAAATCAGTTTTTATAGGACTGGGTTTTAGTTTCATCAAACTGTGAGCCATTAAATTTAACAAAAAAAATTATAGTCACTTCAACACCCAACTACCTAGTCCTACAGTTAGTTCTAAAACAATAGGCCAGCCTCCCTGGACAAGGTTTTCAAATGAAGAATATATACTTCTTTGCCTCCCTCTTCCACATTCTTAGCAATGTAGGACATTTTAGTTTTTAATATAAAATTAATCCTACTGCTTTAGAAATGACTAAGCTCTGCTCAGAGTGACTCCCGCCTTCCCCCTTCCCAACATGCTACCTTTTGGAATAGGTAACAATTATCAAAGCTTTAAAGCCTGGTCTTCAGGGAAACAAGGACACTGAAATTCCACTTCAATTGTGTTTTATTTTCTGCCCCTTGAATTCAGAATATATGTTACATAATGAAGTCTTTGTGTTCTTGACCCAAATATCCTTCCAAATAAGATTGAAAAAAAAGTTTAAAGCAAAAATGCAGAAAAGAAGGGTGAAATCAAATTAGCAAACTATCTGAAAACTCTTCTGCAGTTTGTAAACTTTGGTAAAATGTATGAAGGAGCATGTTTCCCAGTCTGTTTTGTCAGCCTGTGGATACCTG
Organism: Arctocebus calabarensis; assembly: GCA_963573935.1. Classification (NCBI taxonomy): domain Eukaryota; kingdom Metazoa; phylum Chordata; class Mammalia; order Primates; family Lorisidae; genus Arctocebus; species Arctocebus calabarensis. Next base: position 15,719 of record CAUYON010076584.1, read on the forward strand.
GGACATAATTCAGTTTGCCATCCCCCGTTCCCAGATCAGCTCAGTCTTTGTTCAGCTCCATCTTCAGTCTGGCATATAATTACTTCTGCAACTCCTGCGCTATTTGGTTTTAAGCACCTCTTACCCCCAAGGCCTCCTGGCTCTAAGGGCTTGTTGAATTTAAACAAGCACATTCAAATCTTTGTCTTTAAATGAGTAAAATAAAAGTCTTAACATCTAACACAGAGTACTCTTCTATCCATCTATTCTCTAAATGTACAAGTTATAATAGTCTACCAGATCATAATGAGCATCTATCCATCTTCAAAATCAGAGAAAGGAGGACTCATTGTAGAGGTAAATTTACAATAAATGGTTTTATTCTTGGTTAGCTATGTGTGTTTGGGGACACAGAGATTGGCACGTGCATAATTTAACTACTTAATAAGAACTGGATGATCAGGGACACCTTGGAAATAAAGGTAGAAAAAAGTTGTGGAAGAAAAAAATGACATCAAAATGCAATATCTTTAACAGAAGTTAATATAAGACAACTAAGGGAAGAAATTTTAAGCTTTACCTCTCACCCAACAAAATCTGCACACTCACACATATGCTCACACATATGCAATATAATTACAGAAATGTTAAAACTATCTGCCTTTCCTGGGAGACAGACAGGAGACACAGATTCTACTACTGTGCTGCTGGAAAGTCATAAATAGTATCTATAGTTTAGCTGGAGTAAATGAGTAATCATATATTTCTTCCCTATTAATTTACCCCAAACACTTGTAGATGATATCAAATGAGACCCTCATTCAAATACACTGGCAAAAATGCCACTAAAAAACAAGTATTATAATGACAACTGTTAATTATAAGTAAAGTTCCTTAATGAAAAAAGAATAAACTTTAAGAGATATTGAAGGGAAAATAAAGCATGTTCAATCCCACTAGTAATACAGGAAATAGAAATTTAAGAATAGGATACTATTTTCCACTCATCAAATCAATGAAAGTCAAAAAAAGGAAAAACAAAAGACCAGTGATAAAAAGGGGCACACTGTAGCGAGGGTTTAAATTAGTACGACTGAGCCCTATGCAAACTGATGTTTCATGTGCTCTTCTGTGACTATTCAATTTAGGTTTCTGCCAGCACTGTAAGGATTGTCTTTTGCATGTGTATGTGGGTACATTTATTAGTACAGTCATTTTTCAGCATACAATTGAACAGTTTTTTGAGAGTCACTATATGCCAGGCATTGTGCCAGAAAATAAAAAAGTCACAGAATAATGTGATAAAGTGTATATTTTAGCCCTCTATTCTAAAATTGTTCATAGGAAGTGCATATTTCAAGCCCATATGTATTATGTCCTAAAAATACCTGTCCATTGAATACACAGCATTTCATTGCCTTTTCAGACTCTCTTCAATATGCATGAGTGACAGAATCTGATTGCAATTTGATTAATTCATATAAAATAAGGAAGGAAGACATTATCCATTCATTCCCAACTTTCTTTGGACTATGGAAAGTATCCCGATTCTTACTGTGGTCTGCAAAACTCTCTCAGTGTAGACCTGGTATTTACTCAAAAGCACTAGTTTCATAGATCGCTGTCAAGCTCCCTAATTAGACAAATGTGTTTTTAAGTCTATTTGAATGACATTCTGATGTAATGCATACCTACCTTCTTAATCTTCTTATTCAGGTTATATATATTCCTTTTTTCTTTTAAAATACATCAATAAATGATCTGTGATCTGTAAGTAATTAATTTAATGATTGCATGAATCAAAATAATGCATGTCTCCTTAAAGGAATTAATATCTTCTACATTTGGCCTTGGGCAAACATCATCCATTCTCTGAATTTCATAACAGTTCAAGGACAAATTGTTTTCTCTTTTGTAATTCAGTAAGTTTGTTCCAGAGGAATCTGTTCCTTCTACACTCAACAATGGGTAAAATGCACTGAGACCCCTTAAGGGACCTATTCCTACTAGGATGGGAACCCATCCCAGTTTGGTAAATTCACTGAATTTATAACTCATTGTTACTGAAGAAAGAATAAACCCAAGCATGTGACTGAATTGATCTCTTAAAGTCCACAGAGTAAATTTGGTATCATTTTTAAAAACAAAAAATAAAAACCCAAAGAATGCTAATAAGTTATGAACAGGAAGGGAAACTTCATGTTTATCATTACACAAACTACAGAAAATGTGTCTCAAAACTGTTTTATGCATATGTGCAGCGCTGTAATCACCTACTATCATCAGCACCAATAATGATGAGGAGGATAACAATAATAATTACATTTGCCTAACGGTTTTTACTTTGGGAAAGGACTGTCACATATGTCTCTTCATTTGGTTTTCATGAAGACTCTTTGAGAAACTGAGGAAGATGTTTTACAATGTTTCATTTTAGGCAAGAGAAAATTAAAGTACAAAGAAGGTAAGTAACTGGCCTGACAATAACATTTAACTGGAGCTAGTTTATTGTCCCCTGGACTCTTACTTCACATTTTTTTAATGCTTTCAGATTAAAAGAATCCATAATTTGCAATGTGCTTCAAAATTCTGTAGAATCCACTTAGAACTATAAATTTCTATCAATCATACTGCCTAAGATATAAATAACTGGCATGCAGGCATATGATAAACAATTTAGAACTTAAAGAAAGGTATGTCTCTGATTGGCAAGGAAAAAGGGAATGTAGGTTGAAAGGTATCTAAGGACTCCAAAGCCCCTGGATTAATAAATTGGTACTTTTCCTTATTTTTCATCCTACATTTCAGAAATTATTTAAGTTTTGAGACTATAACCACTAAGAAATATGGCAAATTGTTAGTAACAATAAATACATTTCCATGTTGTCTAAAAAGGTATGTTTATCCAGATCTATACTGTCCAAGTACCATTAAAACGTTTTCATTTTATCCAACTTTTCAGTACTAAATCTCCTAGGAAAAACTCTGATATTTTTCTGCTGATGCTGGTTTATACATGGTCCATTACATTATCTAGGGAGGTGATAATATTTCAAGAAAAAAATAAACCATTCAAAATAATTTTGAAAATCATTTATTAGATATCAGCATTGATAAGGAAGACATGAAGAAGATCAGATAGAATGTCTCCACTTTGTTTTTGCAAAGCCACAGACCTTGAGCAAGACCTTTGCCTCCAGTGTCAAGAGACCTTTGAAATCCAGAGAAAATTATTTATACCTCATATGTAAAACTACTATTTATACTCAGCTATCTGCTTCTATCAACACAAGATATGCATGAATCAGAATATTTAAATAACATTGTATAAAGTCTTTTGCTCATTGTTTAAGGAAGGATATTATAGCCTACTATTGTATTTTTGGTTATTTTTTAATTTCAGAACAGTAAAGTTTTTGCTAAGGAAATTATTAAAACTATTCGAATGATATTTATCAATTTGAACAAACTAAATAAACTACAGTACTTTTTGTACTTTTAAATGCTGAATGATATACTCATCCAAATATATGTGAAAAATTCATATAGAGGGAGTTATAAAATAAATATGGAAAAAGTGGCATGTCTTCAGAAATTACTCGGTAAAAATCATAGTAGTTAACTATCACCCTGTCTCAAATAGCATGTCGATTTTATTAGCAGCATAATAAGACCTTTAGTTCTATGATAGAGTAAGTTGTATCAAAATGCCCTTCTTATTGAGAAAAACTATAAAGACTGAATAATATAAAATAATTTTTAAAAGTGTTTAAAAGCACCAACAGCCAAACAAAATGGTTTCAACTTAAAACTCAATGTCTTATAAAGGTAAAAACATTGAAGTAAGTTCTATGTTGTTTATTCTCTTCCAAATAAGTCATTTGATCTCATTAACAAAATAGGAATGATAGAACAAAGAGTCAATAAACTTTAAGATAGGTCAATTGAAATTACCCGATGGAAACAACAAAGAAAAAGTAGCTAAACATGGCTCAGGAAACTGTGGGACAAAAACAAGACGTCTAGTATACTTATCATTACATTATCAGAAGTAAAGAAGAATGTATACTCTGTTTTGAATGGGTATGCTATATACAGTTTGAATGTGTAAACTCCATTGTGACTCCTCCAAAAGTCATGTTGATAAAAAAAAATAAAGTCATGTTGAAACATAGCTACCATTGTGACAATGTTGAGTGACAAGACCTTAAAGATGTGATTAAGATGGAATAATTTTATCACTGGGGAGTGGGTTAGTTATGGGAGTGAACTGATGGTAAAGGAATGAGTTTGCCCCAATTACTTCTCTCTCATGAGGTACTTTACCATATCCTGCCTTCCATCATTGAAAGACCCTTGTCATACACAAGTACCATACTCTTAGACTTTCCAGATTCCTGAATCATGAGGCAAATACATTTCTATTCTTTATAAATTACCCAGTCTGTGGTGATAGACAGTGGCAGAGAATAGACTAAAACAGATTATAAATGCTGAAAAAGTAGTGGAAAAAACAATGACTAGAAACTTTCCAACTTCTATGAAATATATAAACCTAAGGATTCAAGAAGTACTGCAAATCCCAAACAGGGTAAAAGCAAAAACAATTCACTTCTAGGCACACTAATATTAAATTGTTGGAAGTTGAATATAAGGAAAAATATCTTAAAGGCATCTAGAGGAAATCACACATTATCTATAGGGAAACACAGTTACAATGACTGGATTTCTCATCAGAAACCATGAAAGCTAGAAGGAAATTATACACTTTTTTCTGAAGTTCTGAGAGAAAAGAATTGTCAACATTGAATTCTATATCTAGTAAAAATGTCTTTAAAGAATGAACTGAAATAAAGACTTTGTCAGATGAATAAAAACTAAGAAAATTTGTTGCTAAGAGACTTGCTCCAAATGATTTACTAAAGTAAGGTCTCTGGAAAGAAGGAAAATTGTACCACAAAGAAACTATAAACATTAAAAAAAATGAAGAAAAAACAATAGAAATGATAAACATATAAGTAATTATTAAAAAATTATTTTCTCTTAAGTTCTTTTGTCAAGTTCTTGTTTGACAATTTAAAGCAAAATTATCTAATGGAGTTTCTAATGTTTGTGTGTGTGTGTGTGTGTGTGTGTATACATATGGCAACTATAATGTAAAACTAGGAAAGTATATGGAATCATAGAGACTCAAGATTTCTTCTATATTCAATGTAAAGTTATAAAATAGTGATTCTAAGATGATTGTAGAATTCAATATGTACATTGTAAACTTCAAACTACTCCTAAAAGATTATGGAAATTGATATAGTCAGCAGAACAATGAATAAATTTAAATTAAATGTTTAAAATGTTCAAATAACTCAAAACAGGAAATGAGCAAAAAAGGAATAAAAAACAGAAGAAACAAAATATAAAGTGGTAGACATTAATCCAAGTGTAATAATAATTCCATTAAATGTAAATGTCCTAAATACATGAATGAATTAAGGACAGAGACTGCCAGTAGAGGCAGAAATCTGAAAGAATGGAGGGCATACCTTTGTAAGATGTTACTTGAAAATGAAGCTAACAAAAAAATAAAGTTTTGCTGATCTCACTGTGAAGGTAAAATAGTTTATCACACTTTTAAGAAACATACTTGCTACCTTATTTAAACGCATAATACACATAGTTTTGATTTCAATGAAGCTGAAAATATGCATTAAATATGTGTTTTATAACCCCACTTAACAATACATTAGAATCAGAAGTTAGACTAGAGACAGCTCCTTTGCAGTCCTTTATAGTGAGTTCATAGAGAAGGGTCTCCAGCCACCTCTGCATGGGGAGCCCTGCTCAGAAACATTGCTTAGGGGGTACAGGAAGGGAGCAGGAGAATCTAGGAGATAATGATGAGATCAAGAGCAGTGGTGAACTGAAACAGAAGGCAAATGCTTGAGTGCTGGCAGTGTTTGGTGGCAGTTTTCAGACAGAGAAAGGCAGCTCTGCAAGCCTTTTTTTGTTTTTCTTTTTCAACATGGGCACACTTGCCACAGTTACCTTGGGAGAGCTTGGGAAAGCAAGTGATCTTGACTAACATCCAGGGGCTAGGATTGAGCCACCCAGCAGAGCAAAGCTCTCATTGTTCTGCTGCTGAATGAGTGCAGCCATTGTGGAAGAGCTGCCTTGGAGGAAAAGCCCACAGGGTCCTAGGGCAAGGTGGTTTCTGGCATGCCTGCTCAGCTGGGCGGCCACCTGTAGTGAGACTTGAGTGAAACATGCTTTCCTGTGAATGCCGCTGCATGATGAAGGAAGAGTATTTGGAAAGGATGAGGCACGTTTATAAAGTAGATGATGAGAGCATTAGGCTCCCAACCTTGAGGAGATTAAGGGCAAAAAAGTCACAAAGATGGGACCAGGTTTCCTCAGCAAGATTGTGGCTTCAAGCCCCCATTTTATACAGCCATAGCAATGTCATGATTAGGATTTCATCCCCTAGAGCACCACCTGTTGTCCAGGCAATATATGGCAGAGTTTCAGGAATTAAAGCAGTCAGTCAGAGAACTTAAATGTGCAGTAGAGAGTATCAATAACAGATTAGAATCATGCAGAAGAAAGAATCTCAGAGTCAGAGGATAAAGTTATCCTCTTCATCAAGAGACAGAAAAAAAGAGAGATAAAGAAGAATGTTCACTGACAGAATCATGGGACTTCATGAAGAGTTCAAACATATGAATTATAGGTATCCCAGAAGGGGAAGAAGAATGCCCCAGAGGAAAGGAAGCCCTAGTCGAGGATATCATAAATTAAAATTTCCCAAATAGCACCAAAGATTTTGACACACTTTCCTACTTCATCAGAGGGATATCAAACCCCAAATTGTCTCATCTCAGAGCTAATCCAAGACATTATCATGAACCTGTCCAAAATCAAAGCAAAAGAGAAAAATCTGCAAGCAGCCAGGAGTAAGCACCAATTGACCCATAGGAGCAGATCCATCAGGGTGGCTATAGACTTCTATATGGAAACTTCTTAAGCCAGAATAGAATGGCCATTGACCTTAAACCTTCTTAAACAAAATAATAGCCCAGAATTCTATATCTTGCTAAACTAAGCTTCAAAATTCATGGAAAAATCAAATCATTTACAAATATGCAAACACTGAGGAAATATGCCACAATAAGACCAGCTCTACAGGAAATACATAGACCTATTCTCAACACTGAACATCAGACCACCAGCAAACTAAACACTCAGAAATTAAAGGACAAAACCTACCATCCCTAATGACAAAAAGGATAAAACTAAGCAATGGATTTTCACAAAATAACATAACTAGAACTCCACCACACTTACCAAATCTCTCAATAAATATTAATGGCTTGTATACTGCACTGAAGAGAAACAGGCTGGCTGATCGTATAAAAAAAAAAGCACAAGCCATCTATATATGTTGTTGCCAGGAAACACATCTAGCCTCAAAGAACAAAATAAGAGTCAGGGGAAATGGAAGAAAAGCAATTTTTTAGGCAAATGGAGATCAGAAAAAAGGAGGGGGTTACAATCTTCTTTTCAGATACAATGTATTTAAAGAAACTAAAGTCAAAAAAAGACAAAGATGGACACTTCATATTAGCCAAAGGAGCAATCCTAAGCAAGAAGACATCTCAATTCTTAATGTTTATTCACTCGACTTAAATGCTCCCAGATTTAAGAAATAGACCTTAATTGGCTTAAACAATATGATATGTTATAAAACCATAAAATCAGGGGACTTTAACACTCCCCTTACAGAACTGGACAGATCATCTAAACAGAAACTAAACAAAGATATAAGGGATTTAAACATAGAACAATGTGCTTAATAGACATATACAGAAACACCATTCCAAGTCCAAGGAATATACATTCTTCTCATCAGCCTATGGAACATTCTCCAAAATAGATTATATTCTAGGACCAAAACTCAACAAAATGAAAAGAATTGAAATCATACCTTTTATCTTCTCAGATCACAAGGCAATAAAGGTGGAACTCGACTCCAACAAAAGTTTTCATCCCTACCCAAAAGCATGGAAAATAAACAACCTTATGCTGAATGACAGTTTGGTCAAGGAAGAAATAAAGGAGGAAATCACTAACTTCCTTGAACATAACAACGATGAAGACACAAGCTATCAAAACCCCAAACCTGTGGGATTCAGCAAAAGCAGTCCTAAGCAGGAATTTATCGCATTAGATGCCTACCCCCCAAAACAGAGAATACATTGATAATCTAATGAATCATGACAAAGAAATAGAAAAGGAAGAGGAATCCAATCCCAAACACAGACGAAGAAAAGAAATAGCCAAAATTAAATCAGAAGTAAATGAAATTGGCAGCACCCATAGCTCAGTAGGTAGGGTGTCAGCCACAAGGCTGGCAGGTTTGAACCCAGCCCAGACCTGCTAAAAAACAATGCAAATACAACAAAAAATATCCAGGCATTGTGGCAGGCACCTGTAGTCCCAGCTGCTTGGGAGGCTGAGGTAAAAGAATTGGGTAAGCCCAGGAGTTTGAGGTTGCTGTGAGCTGTGACACCAGGGCACTATACCAAGGGCAACATAGTGAGACTCTGTCTCAAAAAAAAAAAAAGAAATTAAAAAAGAAAGAAAATACAAGAATCATTCAGAAAATTCATGAAACAAAAAGTTGGTTCTTTGAAATCATAAATAAAATCTATAAACCATTGGCTGGATTAACTAGAAACAGAAAAGTAAAATCTTTAATAACCTCAATCAGAAACGAAAAGGGGAAATAGTAACTGAAACCACAGAGATACAAAAGATTATTGCTTACTACCACCCAAAACTCTATTCCCAGAAATTTGACAGTGTGAAGGAAATGGACCAATACCTGGAATCAAACTTGTCCCTAGACGTAACAAGGAAGAAATAGATCTCTTGAAAAGACCAATATCAAGCACTAAGATTGAATAAAAAATAAAAAAAGCTTCCAACAAAAATAAAAGCCCTGGACCAGATGGCTTCATATCATAAACTTTCAAAGATGAGACTATACCTATATTGTAGAACCTATTCCAAAACATTGAGAAGGAAGGAACCTTCCCCAACATGTTCTATGAAGCAAACATCACCCTGATATAAAACTAGGAAAGGACCCAACTAAAAAGAACTACAGACCAATTTCACTAATAAATATCAATGCAAAAATATTCAAGAAAGTCTTAGCTAAGAGACTGCAGCTATACATTAAAAAAATTATACATCACAATGAAGTAGGTTTCATCCCAGGGAATGAAAGGTTGGTTTAACATATGCAAATCCACAAATGTAATTTACATATCAACAGAAGCAAAAACAAAGACCATATGATCCTCTCAATAGATACAGAAAAAACATTTGACAAAATTCAGCATCCTTAACTAAAAAGAACATTTAAGAAAATAGGCATTGGTGGTATAGTTCTTCAGTTGATTTAAGCCATCTATGACAAACCCACAGCTAAAATCATACTGAATGGAGTAAAACTGAAAGCTTTTCCACTTAGCACTAGAATCAAACAAGGCTGTCCACAATTTCCACTATTATTCAACATAGTTCTGGAAGTTATAGCTAATGCAATAAGGCAAAAGAAAGATATAAAGGGCATCCAATTAGAGGCAAAGAAGGTCAAACTCCCCCTCTTCATTGATGATATGACCTTACACTTATATAGCCCATGAGACTCAAGCACAGACTCCTGGAAGTGATCAAGAAATACAGTAACATCTCAGGGTATAAAATCAATGTCCAGAAATCAGTAGCCTTTGTATATGCCAACAATAGCCAAGTTGAGAAGCAAATCACAGACACAATTATCTCCACAGTAGCTTAAAGAAAATGAAATACTTAGGAATATACCTAACAAAAGAGGTGAAAGATCTTTACAAAGACAATTACTATGAAATCCTAAGGAAAGAAATAGAAGACATTAACAAATGGAAGAACAAGCCATGCTCATGGCTGGGAAGAATCAACATTGTTAAAATGTCTATTATACCCAAAGCAATCTACAGATTCAATGCAATCACCATTAAAATACCAAATATCATACTTTGGAGAACTAGAAAAAAAATAGTATTTTGTTTTGTATAAAACCAGAAAAATCCCATATAGCCAAGGCTATTCTTAGTAATAAAAACAAAGCCAGAGACATCACTCTATTAGACTTCAGGTTATATTGCAAGTCCACAGTGATCAAAACAGCATGGTATTAGCACAAAAATAGAGACACAGACATATGGAATATAATAAAAAAAACAAGAGAGGAAACCAGTCTCTAGTTGCATCTAATTTTTGATAAACCATACAAAAGCATAAACCAGGGAAAATATTCAACAAATAGTTCCAGGAGAACTATTCTCCACACCTTTCTCCACTTACAAAAATTGACTCATGATGGATATAATAATTAAATCTAAGACAGGAAATGATTAAAATCTTAGAAAAAATGTGGGAAACACTCTTGATGATGTTTGACAGGGAAAAGATTTTATGACTAAGACTTCATATTGCAATAACAACAAAAATAAACAAATAGGACTTAATTAAGCTGAAAATCTGCACAGCTAAGGGTACAACAATCAAAGCAAACAGACAACCTTCAGGATGAGAAAAGAAATTGCACATTAGAAATATGACAAAATCTTGATAACTAGGATCTACAGAGAACTCAAATTGACCAACAAAAAGAGCAAACAATCCCATCTACCACTAGGCAAGAGATATGAACAGAATCTTCTCTGAGGAAGATAGACTAATGGCTCACAAATATTTGAAAGAATGCTCATCGTCCTTAACCATCAAAGAAACGCAAATCAAAACCACCCTGAAATATCACCTAACCCCAGTAAGAATACCCCACATCACAAAGTCTCAAAGCTGCAGATGCTGGAGTGGATATGGAGAAAAAGGGAACACTTTTATACTCTTGGTGGGACAGCAATCTAACACAACATCTTTGGAAGGACGTAGGGAGAATCCCTGAGGAACTAAAATTAGATCTGTCATTTGATCCCACAATCACACTAGTAGCCTTATACCCAGAAGATAAAAAAATAAAAAAATAAAAAAAAATCATTTTATTATAAAGACATTTGTACTAGATTGTTTATTGCAGCTCAACTTATAATTACCAACATGTGGAAACAACCTAAATGCCCACCAACCCAGAAATGGATTAACAAACTTTGGTATATATATACAATGGAGTATTACTCAGCCATTAGGAAATGTGGAAACTTTACATCTTTTGTATTAACCTGGATGGAGATGAAACACATTCTTCTTAGTAAAATATCACAAGAATGGAGAAGCAAGATTCCAATGTACTCATGGTTATATGAAGCCAGAAGACAATCTACTACACGCATCCATAAGAGAAAAACTCAAATCAGTTCACGGTGGGGGGCTAGGGGAACAAGTAGAAGGAAGAAAGGAGAATGAGTGTACTCACACTTAATGGGCACAATGTTAGGCACACCTCTTAGGGGCAGGACACAATTATAATCATTAATCTTTGTATATGATGAGGGAAAGGAATTTCATTCTTCTACATGTGACTATCCAGTTTTCCCTGCACCATTCATTGAATAGAGCTTCCTTTCCCCAGTGTATGTTTTTGCATGCTTTGGCAAAGATTAATTGGTTACAGGTAGGTAGATGGCTTTATTTCTGGGTTCTCTAGTCTATTCTATTGCCTATGTCTCTATATTTGTGTCAATACCATGCTGTTTTGTTTATTATAGATGGTAGTATAATTTGAAGTCTAACAATATGATGCCACCAGATTTGTTCTTTCTGATTAAAATGACTTTGGCTATTTTGGCTCATTTTTGGTTCCAGAAGAAGTACAGAATTATGTTTTCTAGATCTGTGAAATATGATGTTGATATTTTGATGGGGATAGGGTTGCATCTATAAATAACTTTGGGCAGTATGAACATTTTAACAATGCTAATTCTACCAATCTATGAGCATGAGAGGTTTTTCCATTTGTCCATGTCACCTATAATTTCTTTCATCAGTGTTCTGTAGTTTCCCCGTACAGATCTTTTGCCTCCTTAGATAAGATAATCCGAGTTATTTTATTTTCTCTGTACCTACTGTGAATGGCATTAAGGCTTTGATTTGACTCTCACCTTGATTGTTTTTAATACATAGAACTGCTACTGATTCATGTACATTAAGAATTCAAACAAATTGGTAGAAAAACCAAATCAAAATAAAACAACCCCATTAAAAAATTGGCAAAAGACATGCACATAAGTTTTTCTAAAGAAGATAGACAAATGGACAGAAGTATATGCACAGAAATGCAATTAAAACCATAATAAGATATAACCTTACCCTTCTCAAAATGGTTATTACTAAAAGGTCAAGAAAGAGTAGATGCTGGTTGGCACCTGTGGCTAAGTGAGTAGGGTGCCAGCTCCATATACCAAGGGTGGTGAGTTCAAACCTGGCCCCATGCAAACTGCAACCAAAAAATAGCTGGGCCTTGTGGTGAGTGCCTGTAGTCTCAGCTACTCGACTAAGGCAAGAGAATAGCCTAAGCCCAGGAGTTGGAGGTTGCTGCAAGATGTGTGATGCCATGGCACTCTACTGAAGGCGATAAAGTGAGACTCTGTCTCTTCACCAAAAAAAGCAAAAAAAAAAGCAGATGCTGGCATGGCTGCAGAGAAAAAGAAATTCTTACACCCTGTTGGTGGTAGGATTGTAAATTCATAAAATATCTGTGGAAAATAGTGTGGAAATTCCTCTAGAAATAAATGTAGACTTACCATTCAATCCAGCAATTAATCCCACTGCTAAAAACTACCCACAGTAAAAAAAGTCATGTTATCCAAAAATACACCTGCATTTGAATATTTATTGCAATGCAACTCACAATTTCAAAGATGTAGAATAAACCTAAGTGTCCATCAATTTATGAGTGGATAAAGAAAATGTGATATACATACACCATAGAGTACTACTCTTCCATAAAAAGGAATGAAATAATGTCTTTGTGGCAACTTAGATGGTACTGGAGAGCATTATCCTAAGCAAAGTATCTCAGGAATGGAAAAAATATACCATCAGTATTCTCTAGTAGTTGGGAGCTAGTTAAAGGGCACAAAGAGTTGTAAAGATTGGAAATAAATAAGAAGGGAAAGTATACACTTATCCGTTGGGTACAATGATCACTAGTCCAGGGATGGCTAGGGATCACTAGTCCAAAAGCCCTGAGTTAGCCACTATAAAACTGTGTTCCCCAAACTCCAGTCCATGACGGGTACTAGTCCATGGCCTGTTAGAAACTGGGCAGCACAGCAGGAAGTGAGTAGCAGATGAGTGGGCAAAGCTTCATCTGTGTTTACAGCCACTCCCCATCTGTCACATCACCACCTGAACTCCACCTCCTGTCAGATCGGGGGAGGCACTAGATTCTCATGAGTGTAAACCCTACTGTAAACTGTGAATACAAGAGATCTAAGTTATGTGCTCCTTATGAGAATTAAATGCCTGGTGATCTGAGCTGAACCTACAGACGGGTTGCTAGCACAGGGGAGTGATTGCAAATACAGATTATCTTTAGCAGACAGGTTTGACTGCACAGGGATCATAATAAATCAATTGCTTGCAGACTCTTATCAGAACCATCTTCCCCATCCCCTCCCCGCAATCTGGCCCTGGGTCCATAGAAAGATTGTCTTCCATGAAACTGGTTCCTGCTACCAAGAAGGTTGGGGACCGCTGCTCCATGTAACAAAAACCTTTATCTGCCTTTTTAATATGAAATCAACACGTTATTTGTAAAAAAAAAAAAAAAAATACTCAATACCTATAATATTCAGAGCTCTAAAGAGGGTACACAGTTATAAATGATATATTCCTTGCTCTAACAGTTCATAATCTGGTAGGGGAGCCAAGGCTTGTGGAAACATAGATTTGAACCCCATCCTAATCCTATGTGGACAATAAGTACCTTACAAATAGCAAATAAGACATAGGAACTGACTCTGTCTTAAATGAAGTGTTTGGTTTATGCTTTTAAAATAAGAAAACTTAGTAAATCCAAGGAATCATCTGAGTCCAGACCAGGTTTTAGGTGCTCACCTACTTAGAGGAAGGAGAATGGCCACAGGTAAAATCAATTCGCCTATCTTTCTAATACCCCATTAGAAATATACAGTAGAAATATATGATAGAAATTAAAAACCATCAGGCAAGCAAATAAATAATTTTAAAATAACTCAATTTAAGTATCTCAAAGTACAAAAGAGTTTTTCTTATCCCATCGCTGTGTGGGATAGATAGGTGATTAGGAGGGGTTTAATGGATTTTCTTGGCTCATTCAGAAAACAGCTGTGGCTTGAGTTTACATGTGTTCAAACCCAAATTTTGCAGTCTCTTTTCCCCAAGGGTGCATATGATGTTTGTGGTTTTGTTTGTTTAGTTTTTAACTGAACCCCCAACTCAGTGTCTGTTATCATATAACTTAGAAAAATACAATGGGAATACAGGAAAAAATGCAAAAACTCTATTGGCACTGCAAAAGATTCAACTCAGTTACATTACCAGTTGGTCAAACTATTTTCTAGCACCAATTGTAGTTAGACAAAAATCAAGCCTCATAATTGTCAACCTGGGAAAGGTTAATTTGAAATTAACCATAAGTGGCAATTGTGAGTTCCACCATCTCCATTCTAAGAATTGCTGTTTTCCCTACTCAGACTACTGATGTACTCACCTCCTTTCTTTTCAACAGCCTTGCTTTTATTCTTTAGACTTAAAATTTTATCTAAAATAAATATATGACAACTGGTCAATCCCTGATAGTATCTGGCCAGTTATTTTAAGAGGAGATTCAATATTAGCCATAGTCACACTTTGTTTTTACCATAACTCCCAATGAGACATGTCATAAGCCCCAGAAAGATGGCTTCAAAAGATCTTACTTAAAACTATCCTTTTCCTTTTTTAGTACCAAAAATAAAAGGCATCTGGCTTGCAGTAGGGTTGTAAACCTTGCGAAACTTCTGCATTTTTATTTAATCAGAGATTTTCCAAAAGTCTAAAAATGATTATTCATCTCTAAAAAAAAAAAAGGGAACCATATAGCTAGTTAGCTTTATAAGCCAAGGTAAAAACAATTTTCTTAAGAGATGTCTTATGAGGTCATTGCCCCACATGATGAAAGGAGATGAGGACAAGTATAGGTTAGAAGTCTTAGATCACTTTAATTGCTCTAATTGATGAATCTTCTTCAAGGAAAAAAGTGGGCTCCATTTCTGTTTTTAAGAATCCAGAGTATCTGTAATAGTGCAACTAATGACAACCTTCGCCTTGTTCTTGCTGAAGAGGAAACCCTATAATAAGAGCTTCCCAAAATGTCAAATAATACTTGTCTCATAACAGGGCTTCTTTGTTCATTTACCCTGTCTCTTTTGATATGCACAGATAATAAAAGTTCATGTAAAACTAAAGGTAATATAGAGCAGAAGCCAACACTAATTCTGTATAAATATGTCTGATTAATAAGAATGCCATTGTTATGGTTATTTCATAATGTCATGATTGTTGAAAGAGCAGAGGATAGAAGTACTCTTACTCTTACTGTTATTGTTCATCTTCTGTCATCCAACCAGTTTGTGAATTTTTGTTCAATGGGGGAAATCAAGGATAGATTTTTGTCCATTAATTATTTCTGTTGCATCAGTCGATCGCAAACGCTGTAAAGCTAATTTTAAATTCAAGGAGGAAAAATAAGGGTTTAACTTTGAATTTAAACTCAACATCCATTTATTAAAAAAAAAAATACATGCTTTCTTACTTTCTGGGCTGCTTCTTCCACATGCACAACTGCTCTATCACTCTGGTGCTCACAAGCACATCAAAGATAAAATTTAGCATGCTAGCACTAAGACCTGGGTAAGAGCTGAGCATGCTGTACCTACACTGTGGGTTAGTTCTACAACTTTAAGCTAGATTGGATGTGGGAATCAGTTCCAAAAATCAGAACCCCATCCTGGTGAAGTAATAAGAAAGGCCAGATGCAAGTATATGGTGTCTTATTGCTAAGAAAATAAAAAAAAAAAAAAGTTATAGATTAACAGCCTACATTCACCACAGACAACCTGATAAACTCTGAAGAAAATTCTAGGGCTTGTAGATAAGTTTGTATTGTCATTATTTTTCTTTTCTCTTTAAATTCTTATCTCCCATACCCTGGCATCCCCCCCTTGGGGCAGCAGTACAATATAAAAACTTAACAGCCGATCTTAAATTTAGTTGACACTTTTACATCCCTCACAACATACTCTTTAGATTTCACCCAAGAAGGAGATTATTAAGTAGTAGCAGGAGACCAGTCACCACACCACTTTGGGTGAACAAAAAACAGCACTCTGCCTTCTTGCTGACAACCCAAACAACATTTATAAAATCATTCTAATCAATTTTGTAATAAGATGCTGAGAAAAAAAGGAAAGAAATTCTATTTCTCTAAAGTCCCTTCCTCTCTCTCAAACGCCACATGAGTTTAAGGAAGTGTAGGAAGCTATGCTTGCGAAAGAGTGTGCTCAGCTGAGCTGGGGTCTCCTGTGAAGAAGGTTCTATCAGTCAGAAGGCAAGGATACATTTTTGTGATTATTTCAACCTACTTTTTTGGGTAGTAATTAGCTAGAGTTCCATTTTGCTGGGACTGGCATCACTCACAGCTCACTTTTGTTTAAAATGTAGACTTTCTTTCCTTTTTGTAAGATGAATTTACATATTTTCAGTCTCTCAAATCCCTCCTATGTTTTATTTATGACTATAGCCCTTCTTGATGGTAACTCTAATGTGAAAGAGGTAGTAATTAATGTCCCAATCTGCTAGGTTAATCCCTTTCCACACTCTCTACAGAGAAGTTTAAGGTAAATAACAGTTTACAGTCAATATTAGGTTTAATTATGCTTAATGAGAGTTAGTGTCTCTGTTTACTAACTGCATTTAGGTATGTGGATCCTAGATGAGTTTTCCCTTGGCCTCATTCTGATTTGCTAACGATGCCACTGTGTACTGTATACTCGGTGTATAAATCTATAAAGCTGCTTCAAGAGAACAAAGCAAGTAAGGCACCTGTTTCAGTTGAGACACCACTAAACAAGTGAGTGCGATTTTAACACAACCACATCTTTCTTTGTGAAGGGAGTTATTACTCTATAATGCTTTCCAAACACACACAATAATTAAGAGGCTAATTATTACTTGAATTGCAGATTCTTGGTAAGGTTTTATATATATATATATATATATGAAAACCTGTGCAATCATCAATGGTGGATATTATAAACTTATAAAGTATTAAACAATTGTAAGACTCTCTGTATTTAATTTTCAATTTTCCCATTTCAAGTGCTAAGATATAAAATTACTTTAACAAGTCACTGGTGTGACTGGTGTAGGCAGTCATATTTTTTTCTGCCTAGAAAGTGTCTTTTGTCGTAAAATTATATTCATGTTTATCTTAGATTATAGAAAAAAACTTTTGTTTCCTTATTGCAATTATAAAAGTAATCATTTAAACAAATATCCAAACCTAAAGGAAGTGAGGTAGTGAGTCAAGGGAAATTTCTAACCACTTTTCGCTATGTTTTTGTTGTGCGTAAGTTCCTGTGAAAAATTTATAATGTAGTTTCTCTAAATCCATTTTGAGGTGAATCGATTCAGTAAACAAGTATTAAGCATCTAGTCTAAGCTAAGCACAAAAGTGACAAAGGCAGACTTGCCTCTAGAAGTCCACACATTTATATCAAAGTCTTAGTTTGTACCATGGGAGGGGGAGGCGCCTAAAATGTGTCTATCTAAAAGACTGATGAAAACATAGTAATGGAAGCTGATAGCTATGAAGAGAAGCTGTTAGAGTCCCACCCCAGAGAATTCTGGGAAATATGCAAATAATTAAATGTACTTGGTGGAATAAGAATTTGCTTACAATTAATTGCAAAATTTTTCTGCCTTTTGAAAATTTTACTTTTGCAGCCCATATAACCTATGGCCAGAGGAGTGAGAGTTATAAGAAATACCTGTATAGCTCAATTATGGAACACCTTGGTGGAAAGGGCATGGAGAGGGATTTAGCTCTCCTACCAAGCATGAGAGCTCGGAGATGAGAGCAGGGGTGAATTGGCAGTCTCTGCACCTGTGGTACTGAGAGGCATGAAATCAACTTTATATTAAGCTGGAGGAGAAGGCAGTGAAGGAGCATGCTCATTCTATCACCTACCCGCTCACTCTGTCTCCTCTCCCACCTGCAAAACACCAGCATAGCGTCTCTGTGCTGAAGATTACTAAACTCTACTACAGACTAGGATTTATCTATCTGTCTTTCTAAGAAGACAGCTTTACTCTCTCTAAGACATTCTCTCTCTCTCTCTCTCCTTCTCTTAGCCTTCAGGCACCTAAGAGAATTTGTTTCTGAGCAAGGTTAGCGGTCCGCGTCCGGAACCTAGTTAAGCTGGCCCCGAGACCTCACCAGTCCTGGGCCCTGGCAAGTGGTGTCAGAAGTGACCTCTGACATTTTACTTTAGTATACCTAACATTTTTGATTTTTAAATTTTAACTGACAACCAAAAATTTATGTCTGTGATATACAACATAACATTTTAACATATGTATTAACCTCATGTACTTTTTTTTGTGGTGAGGAGTCCTAAAATCTAGTCTTTTAGCAACTTTAAAATATATATATATACAATATAAATATACAATATATTGTTAACTATGTTTACCAAATAGATCTCTGAACTTATTACTCCTCTTGTTCAACCAAAATTTTATATCCTTTGATGAACATCTCCCCAATTCCCCCACCCCAGCCTCTGGTAATAGTCATTTCACTCTCTGTTTCTGTTTGACTTTTTTTAGATTATGCATATAATTCAGATCACACATTATTTTTCTGCGCCTGGAAGATTTCACTTAACAAAATCTCCAAATCTCCTCTAGGTTTATCAATTACGTCACAAAGGAAAGAATTTCCTTCCTTTTTAAGGCTGAATAGTATTTCTTTGTGTTTATATACCTTTTCTTTATCCGTTTTTCCCTTGATTGACACTTGGTAATAAGCACTCTAAAGGGTGTCAGGCAATATCCCACTGTGATTTTAATTTGCATTTCCCTGGTGATTAGTGATGTCGAATATTTTTTTCATATACTTACAGGCCTTTTGTATGCCTTCCTTTGAGAAATGTCTATTCAAGTCCCTTACCCATTTTTTTTTTAAGTTGGATTGTTTTCTTACCATTGAGGTGTTTGAGTTCCTTCTACTAGGTACATTTTAGGGTTTTTGTGGGGTTTTTTTGGTATATTTCTGATATTTTAGATATTCCTTATCAGATGGATATGTTAAAAACATATTTTCCATTTCATAAATTGTCTCTTCACTCTGTTAATTGTTTTGTTACTGTGGCTTTTAGAAAAACAAAAGAGGCAAACATTTCCTTAAAACAAAACTAATGAGTTTAAAAGGAAAAGAATGTAATTCAAACTATAAAATTAGAAAAAGACTTTGTACTGCTTAGATCATCTTTTCCTATGTTTTTAGAAATGACTACGCACATGGCCTATGATAAATATTTGCCTCTTTTGGGAACATCTAGTACCCCTTGTAACAGTACACTGATTTCCTTTTAAGGAATAATCTCTTTCCCTTCTCATATAGTACTGGTGAGTTGGTAACTCTCGGTACAAAGGTAATCATGGGGAAATTTGGCAGATAAAAACAGTGAACAGGAAAAAAGGAAGCAGCATATGAGGTAAATGAAAGAAAATGTAGTAAATTTATCAGAAAGATGAAAATCATTAAACAGAAATGTTTTCATATTTTTTAAAAATTATGAACATTGCTCAATTAAAATAATGTTATTGATCACTTTCTATGTGAAAGGCATATTATTCAAGAATGTAATAACAGTATCTACAATCTCACCTAAACCTCAAGAGACAGATAGTATTTTTCCTATTTTTATATTATAGGTGTGTAAACTTATACTTGGGGAAATAAAGTAACTTGCCCAAACACACAGAGAAATGGTTGGGCCAAGACTGAAACTCAGATACAACTGCAAATATATTATTTCCAGTGTAAGAAGCACAAAACATACAAGTTGAATAAATGAAGTTCACACATCATTATTACCTATAGTACTCCAAAATCATATCACTCTGTTAATAGTAGAAACCACTTGAAGCTTTAGAATTAACCAAAGTAGTGACATAATTCTGAAACTAAAGTGAAAATATTTCTATAAAGTTATATTTAAAAAAAATTAAATATATACTATCAGCATATTTTTCATAGGGAAAAATTTTAGGAGCAATACAATTCAGTCTATAAAAGAAGAATTACGTTCCTTGAGAGTTGTTTGCTTTCAATGTTGTTGCCTAAATTATTAACTCTTTTGTTATGAAACACATCAAGCTAGTTTTTGCATAGAGAATAATTTGAAAATAAAAAAAAAAGTTAACCATTTCTGCAATATTTAACATACAATGGAGTGGCTATTTATACCTTTAAGATAATGATGTGGTTATTTAAGTATTTATCTCTCCATAGTATTTTAGATTTAATTTGTGAATTTAGTAATAAAAAATACAGTATAGACAAAAATGAGAAAAACTGATTTAGAAGTGAACAAATCATCTAAAAATTATTATATTTGTATTGAACAGACAAGGAAAGCTATGTACTCTGGGATATTTTAAGCTATATGTATATATCTTTTTATCCAATAAAAACCATACCAAATCCCTTCATTTCAAATACTGATGATATCAGCAACGTGTTCACACATCTGGATGTCTTTGTACATTTACCTAAACTGACCTTTCTGGTAAGTATTTTCCATTTTAGTTACTTTAGTCCACATTTGGAAAACCCACTTCAACAGTTTACATTCTCCTACACCATACTACTTCAAATGGCTTTCAAATTACTGTTAGACATTGGGCTTTTGTGGGCACCTACTTTTGTATTCTTTTTTTAAAAAGGAAAAAGCCTAAATTTAAATGGTAATACATTATTTCTCACCCTGAAAAAAAATTTTAAAAATTGATCTCATCCTGATACCAGAGTTACATAAAATAAGTAGGAAATAAGTGTTAACTCACTATGTTATTACATAAAGATCTCTCCCCCTATATATAACCGACTTACAGTACCCACTATAAACATGCTTACATATATTTGTATATGACATGCATATCTATGCCTGCTATTTACATTTGAATGTACCTATTACATATAGATATGTATGCACTTCAACATCTATCTATTCCCAAAAGTTATAGAGAAAATACTTCAACTGTTTTTAGAACACAAATTCTAACTGAAATAAAATGTCCTTTAAAAACTATAATTAATGGCTGTTGTGTCAATCTGTGAACCAAAGTGTCAAACCTTATAATTTACAGTCTGAGAGGTCATAGCTCAAATTATAACTTTTAAAAACCTGATTATTTGTGAGTAATTGGACAAATCCATCTAATACACACTGAATGCATATAAAATATTTTTGAGAGTAAAAAGAATGTATGTCCAAGTGGACAGCTGATGGAGGAAATGGCCTTTTTATTGAACAAGGCTGAAGTCCAACATAATGACTTGGAATGCCTTTGAATGAGCATTCAGGCTGGAAGGCCAAATCGCACACATATCCAAAAAGAGCATACTGAGCAATCAGACCAGAAGACAAAAATATTCTACACACGTGTGTACAATGATTTAAAAAGTACATTTTTTAAAAATAATTTTATTGAATCATAATTATGTACATTGGTGCAATCACAGGGCACGATTCATATACATTCAGAAATATTTTGATCATACTGTTACAGATATCCTTCATGGCATTTCCTTGATCACTATATAAAGAC